>JAGFNK010000319.1:0-61002 GCA_025769875.1 Russula earlei
TGAGTATCCACAAACAATCCAGCGACGATCAGTCCAGCCTAAGCTGTTAAAACTCGCGAAACTATACAACTAAGAGAGAGAAGCATACATATTGCAATAGATGGCTGAACGTTGAGCATGGGACACTGGACAGTGAAACCTGGGTGTTTATTGGTGCGTGTCATCAGCAAGGCAAGTTGTTTGTGACAGTTGTTTTTTGTCACGGTTGTCATGAACCATTCTCCGGAGAGGGCCCTTGAAGGACCCTTCCTTATAGGAGGAAACCTGGTCTCTATGGTGTTACCCTGTTCACACGAGCAAAAGGGGTGAGTAGAGGTGTCCACAATATCGCGCGCGCATTGTTGCGCGAGCGATTCTCGGCACAATCGACATACAGCAAGCCCCACTTAAAGGCAACCCTTCTAGCAACAAAAGACAGTATTAGGGCCTTCCTAAGGACCCTTTGGAACGACCCTAGGAGCTCTACAATAGGCACTAACCTAGTATCAAAGACCCTACAACGCGTTATTAGACCAACTCTAATAACTATAGAACGAACTATAAGGCAACACTAAGGACCTTAGTAGAAGTATTAGGGTCGACTCTAAGGACCCTAATAGAACTATATAAGGGCCTTATAAGATAACACTATTCTCTAACCAAACTACAAGTCCTCAAATGACCGGCCCTAAACTAACTAACAGGAAATGAATCAGGTGCTTGCGGTGCACTAAAGCAGTGAACACGTGGACAATGGAAGCTCTTACTCATCAAGAGAAGCTTCTTACTCAGCAGCTTACTGAGCATGACTGAGCATGCTCAGTAAGCATCCTCCGACTTCTTACTCATCACTCTATTGTGCTTGATAACAAGGTTATGACTTGTTCCCTATTTAGCAGTTCCCTTGTAGTATATAAGCGCTCAATAAAGTAGCGGACAGTCCTCAGACTGTCCATTTGTTTACGGCACTCTCCATCCCTGGGATACTCCTTTAAGGACCGTCCCCTTGTGACCACTCTGGCCTCTTCCCTGCGCGATTGTTCTACTCTCACAGTAACGGTACCGCTTTGGTATTTGTTACTACTCTGGACTCTACTCCTTGCCCACGCCGTCTTGGACGTCTACCGACTCGTCTTCGAGCTTATCCCTCGCTCTTGAACTGGATAGTTCAACAGTGAGTCTTGACAACGGTGACAATGCCACGACCAGGTGACATTGGCAACATGTGGTCAAGAAATACAGTATATTCTAAATCTAGACTACAAAGTACCCATACAGTATGACGGCCATACACGGCCATCAACTGACGGGTCTCAACAGGTAATACCCATCCCATACCCATACCGTATAAACTCTGCAGCGGTCAGCGAACAGGATGGGTACAGGTCCCATAATATGGGTCCCATACACCTGTACATACACAGGTATGGTGCACAGCCCTATGCCAGTGTTCAATGTGAAGGAATGCATTTTACTTGTGCTTGGAGTATGGCATCATTTCTTGGATTTGTGGAAATTACTTTTGTTCTTTTAGGATGATGGACATGTACAGATTGTTGAATATGATGGCATTGATTAGCCCAAGGCTTGGTTCACATTTGGTTGCACAGTTGGCAAACATTGCCTCACAGGGAGGGCAACTCCAAGAGCGAGGCGTGGCTTACTCGGCTCTGTTAATCCATGCATGTTCAGCATATGACAAGCGGCCATCAAAGTGTTCATTGCTTACCTTAGGTCCATGACATTACATAGGCAAACAGGAAGCAGTAACGATGAGGTGTAAATTGAAGGCTACTGTAGGCTACCCATTAGGCGGAACACTTCATACTACAACCAGCCTTGTTACGACCTGATTCCATACATGTTTCCCTTCAGTGTCTCTCACTTCCCTCTCATGCTCTCATCTCACACTCCCCTCCTTGCCTCCCTCAAAGTATCCCCTTTCCCTCAATTCAGATTTGGTTTAAAATAGCATAGATTGTCATTCATGACTAGATGCGAATCTATCCTCTCTGTCCCCCTCCGAATCAGTTGGAGTCTGACTCAGCTGAAAGCAAAGTCAAACAACCATCATTGCTGCCATGCCAAGTCTCTCATCATTGTCTCCCACTTTCCCCTTTTTGATCCTCTTTGCTCAGCTCTGCCTACCTGCTCACCTCCTCTCTCTGTCTGTCGCCCTTGCCCATGCCCGCCTTCCAACTTCCTCTCTGCTTTGCATGCCTGCATCCTTCGCATTCGACATGCTTCTGTTCCCCCTTGTCTCCCTCTTCACTTTTCTCACTCACATCCCTTCCTCCCACTCTCTGATTGCTCTCAGCTCGAAGAAAATCACTGTCCAGTCGCATGAACTCAGCATGCCCTGACCCAGCTTGCTACAGTTAGCTATAGCAATAATGTAATCTTATCATGCTTGGGGTCAGCATCCCAAAATGTAAAACTTCAAGCAGTGAAACCCATGATTTGGCTGCATCTGGATACAGTACATGAGGTTCTACTGTCCAAGTTTCAAGGCAATCCATGGAGAAATGGTTGAGATATTGCAGTTTGAAATTTTGCACACAGATCTGCACCCAAAAATCAAAACTTCAAGAACTAATAATTAGACACCAACTCTTGGCATGCACCTAGACACAGTACATGAGATTAGTGCTTTCAGGTCAGGTCACATTGACTGCAAAAAACTGCTTGACTGAACCTGACCTGACTGATCATGAATGAACTTTCAGTCAAGGTCAAACTGGATTGTAGAATGTCCAGTCACAGTCACATCAACTTTCAAGACTGATAAAAACTGGTCAAGACTGGTCAAGACTGGTGTGCCTGGTGTGCCTGGGATTTCTGTCAAGATTTCATGGGTTTGAGGACTATGGTCACAGCTTTAGGCAAGCTCTAGGCCACCAGTGTGGTGTCTGGAGATGCACAAATGTGAAAGAGCAGGGTTGTTGGACCATTACTGTCATTTTCACGTGACCTTGCACTTGCCATTTTTGGATGTCATTTCAAGTGTGAAATTAAAACTGCTATATCTCAACAGTTTCTCAACAGATTGCCTTGAAATTTTGCCAGTAGTGCCTTATATACTATATCTAGGTGCAGCAAAAATATGGGAGTCTAATATTCAGTTCTTGAGATGTTGATTTTCGGGTGCTGACATGAGTGCAAAACTTTGAACTGCCATATCTCAACTGTTTCTGAATTGATTGACTTGGAACTTCGACAGTGGGATCTCATGTACTGTATCTAGGTGCAGCCCAAGAGTTGGGGTCTAATTTTTTGTTCTTGAAGTTTCAATTTTTGGGTGCCATCTGAGTGTGAAATTTCAAACTGCCATATCTCAACCATTTCTCAATGGATTGCCTTGAAACTTGGACAGTGGGATCTCATGTAATGTGTCTAGGTGCAGCCAAAGAGTCGGTGTCTAATTATCAGTTCTTGAAGTTTTGATTTTTGGGTGCCCATCTGCGTGTGATTTTTCGAACTGTCATATCTTGACCATTTCTCGATGGATTGCCTTGAAACTTGGACAGTAGAACCTCATGTACTGTATCCAGAGGCAGCCAAATAATTGGTTTCACTCATTGAATTTTCACGTTTTGGGGTGCTGACCCCAAGCATGATAAAATTACATTATCCCTCACTGGTTGGGAGAATCAACTTATGTGAATGACAAAACTGTAACATTTTGAAAAACAAAATTTATTATTTTCATACAAATTTGTAGCAAACAATTTGTGAAAATTAATTTTATATTTTGTTACAATAAATTCCTGTTACAAAATGATGAAATAAGTAAATAGTATTGATAAGATTTTAGGACATACATTATATTAAAAACATTTCAACTTATTTTAAAATTTTGGGTGAAACATAATTGTGAAAAAATCAAAACTGCAAAATTTGGGTTTATGAAAAAGGTGGAATAAAAATTGTGAAATTTTTCAAATTTTTGAAAAAGTTTTGTGACTTGAATAAAGATGTTAGGGAGATAAAGTTTTGTTATGATCATTGATGAGAACAAAATCTAGCCCTATAGAAAACATAATGTTATCATTTTTAATGAAGAAAATTTTTGAATACATTCACAATTTTGTTAAAGGAAAAATTTTGACAAAACAGAATATGAAATCTTAAAGTTGTTTCATCATTTTGTCATTGGAATAAAGATGTCAGGGAGATAAAGTTTTGTTATAATCATTCATGACAACAAAATCTAGCATTTTAGAAAACATAATATTAACATTTTTCATGCAGAAAATTTTTGAATACATTCACAATTTTGTCAAAGGAAAAATTGTGACAAAACTGAATATGAAATCCTAAAGATGTTTCATCATTTTGTTTATAACATTTAGATATATTATGGTCAATTCTGAATGATGCTGGACATCTATACACCACAAAAAGAGGCCATAAAGTTTGAGCCAAGCCATGACAGCACAAGTGACACAACTTTATGGCCTCTTTTTGTGGTGTATAGATGTTCAGCATCATTCAGAATTGACCATAATATATCTAAATGTTATAAACAAAATGATGAAAACATCTTTAGGATTTCATATTCAGTTTTGTCACAATTTTTCCTTTGACAAAATGTGATGAATGTATTCAAATTTTTCTGCATGAAAAATGTTAACATTATGTTTTCTAAAATGCTAGATTTGTTGTCATGAATGATTATAACAAAACTTTATCTCCCTGACATCTTTATTCCAATGACAAAATGATGAAACAACTTTGGATTTCATATTCTGTTTTGTCAAAATTTCCTTTAACAATTTATTGAATGTATTCAAAAATTTCTTCATTAAAAATGATAACATTATGTTTTCTATAGGGCTAGATTTTGTTCTCATCAATGATTATAACAAAACTTTATCTCCCTGACATCTTTATTCCAATGACAAAATGATGAAACAACTTTAGGATTTCATATTCTGTTTTGTCAAAATTTTTCCTTAACAAAATTGTGAATGTATTCAAAAATTTTCTTCATAAAATGATAACATTATGTTTTCTATAGGGCTAGATTTGTTCTCATCAATGATTATAACAAAACTTTATCTCACTAACATCTTTATTCAAGTCACAAAACTTTTTCAAAAATTTGAAAAATTTCACAATTTTTATTCCACCTTTTTCATAAACCCAAATTTTGCAGTTTTGATTTTTTCACAATTATGTTTCACCCAAAATTTTAAAATAAGTTGAAATGTTTTTAATATAATGTATGTCCTAGAATCTTGTCAATACTATTTACTTATTTCATCATTTTGTAACAGGAATTTATTGTAACAAAATATAAAATTAATTTTCACAAATTGTTTGCTACAAATTTGTATGAAAATAATAAATTTTGTTTTTCAAAATGTTACAGTTTTGTCATTCACATAAGTTGATTTCCCAACCAGTGAAGACTGTCCACTATTTTAGTGAGTGCTTATATACTACAAGGGGGTTACTAAATGGAGAACAAGACATAACCTTGTTATCAAGCACAATGAGAGATGAGTAAGACATTGGGGAATGCTTAGTGAGCATGCTCAGTCATGCTCAGTAAGCTGCTGAGTAAGGAGGTCCTAGACAATGAGTAAGGGCTGCTTAGTGTCCATGCAAAGCATCTGATTGTTTGCTGTTAGTTTAGGGCTGGTCTTTCAGAGACTTGGAGTATTTTGATGGTGAGGAGGTGTTCCTTATAAGGCCCCTTATAAGGTTCTATTAGGGTCCTTAGAGTTGACCCTAATATCAGTATTAAGGTTCCTAGTGTCATCTTATAGTTTGTTCTAAGGTTATTAGAGTTAGTCTAATAACACATTCTAGAGTCTATAGTATCTTCATCAGCATCCAATATAAGGACCTTAGGGTCATCCTAAAGGGTCTCTAGAGGGCCTCTAATATTGTCATTTACTGTTAGATAGGTTGTCACCAAGTGGGGCTTGTTGTATGTCAATTGTGCCTAGAATCATTTGTGCCACAATGTGGGTGCAATATTGTGGACACCTCTACTCACCCCTTTTAGCCATGTGAATAGGGTGGCACCATAGAGCCTGGCTTTCCTCTAGTAGGGAAGGGTCCTTCAAGGGCCCTCTCCAGGAAATGGTTCATGACAGCTACCTGTAGTTATGCCATGTCAGTGCACTTGCTCACAAACACCAAGTTCAATTCCATTATTCAAGAAGCCCAAGAATTCATGAAGCCAATTCAATTTTGCAGAAAGACTGCTGAGCCTACAGAAATCATCAACACTGATGGTTGTGATGATGAACATGCATGTCTTGTCAATGACTGTTATGAATCAAGCCCAGGATTGGGCCACAAAGACCAAGATACTCTTCCAAACATGACTACACTGCCTCTACTGCTTCACAAACATTTATCTCTCTCTACTTCAAGGGCTATCCTCTGTAGGATACAAAGATATCATTGTCACAGGGACATTGTGGCACAACTAGACATTCCTTTCCAAATCAGGTAATCACCATGTGCTAGCCACATGGCCACTCAGCCACCAAGAATCTGAAACAGCAGATGGACTCTTCAAGACTCTTTGCATAACTCATATGATGTCATCTAGCTCCAATGATGTCATGGCTGACTGAGCAGCTCCACAATGACCTCATCTGCTCACCAAGCACTCCACAGTGACATCATTATGATGTCATTTGTCATTGCCCCACAATGATCAGTAATACCCTCAGTCAGCCTTAAGCCTGACACAAGCAAGGTTATGCCCCAAGCACCCTATTGGATGAAACTAGAGAGTCTAGAATAATCCCAATAGTTCATACTCAGCCTTGTACAAAGTATATAAGCCCCAATGTAACATGGCAGTCATCATACTGTCCATTTGTGATACTCTCTTCCCAAAGTACTCCACTGTGACTGCTTTGTTTAAAGTCCCTTGCTTTCCAAGGTACTCCTCAGCAACCACCTTGTCTCAAGTCTTCTACCCCATCTTCACCTCTATCTTCAAACACACCTACCAGTGCCCCTTTGGTACCTCCTCTTAGTTTGGCTCATCCTCATTGGCAATATTATTGCCAATATCCAATGCCTTGTCCAGTCCCTTGCTCCACCTGCTCCTGAATCATAAGTGATCAGCAGTACATGTCTTGACAATGACTCTGACTCAGATGTGGAGTGTAAGTCATCTCTTCTCTTCTGTGACATCACTGACATTGATCATTCAGAATTTATGACACACCTCACTTTCCCCCATAACCACTCTCATTTGCCCCATATGTGCTTGCCTATCACCATGCCAGCTTCACCGCTCACTTGTCATGCTTACCTTGATTTTTCCTGGATACCTGTTTCTTAATGCATGCTTTGCATGTTTAGCAGATCTTTGTACCCATGCTTGGACTGCTTACTGAATATATGTGCTTTACATGCTTGAAAAATGTTTAAAACACTTAGCTTGCTTTTGGACTTTTTCTGCTTACTATGTTTAACACATTTAAATGATGGCATAGAGCCATGCCTAAGCCCAAATAAACCAGACAATAAGCCCAGATGAGCAGCCTAAGCCAAAGGATAAGCTAGATAAGCAGCCCAGCTAAGCAAATTCATGAGGAGTGTTAGGATTCTTGTGTTTGGTGTTCCTATGCTTTGGTGACTTATCTCTGTTTACTCATATGTGCTTATTCATCTGGCTTAGTGATTGCTTACTGATCTGCTTACTCATTGATCAGTAATGGCTTACTCACTACTTACTGGTTGATGACTGATACTAGGAAAGAATGACTCATGCGTGAGTCATTTCTGACATTCTCAAATTGAGCTCTATGTATTTGGATACTACTAGTTCTCAGCTATGTGCACCCCAAGTTTCGTACGAATCAGATCAGTAGTTGTTGAGATATTGTATAAATAGTCTGTGGTACCAAGAAGTCAAGCCTTATGCTCAACTTACTCTCTTACAAGAAACAATCATCTTGTCAACACTCTAAGGCCCATGATACCAACTGAGAATTCTTGAACTTCGAACTTGAACTTGAATTTCGGGATTTTCCGGGAGTGACTGGTGTGACCAGTGTGATATAAGTGACATCGCATATATGATAAACTAATAGGTTTTTTTTTAATATGAGTTTTTATTCGCTTGTGATTTGCATATTTGCTTGTGATTTGCATATTCATGTATTCGCATATTTGTGTGTGATTGCACATGTGTAAGCCCTTTGTCAGTACCTTCTTTTCACCTTCACTTCGGTGTCACCCCACACTTTATTTTCCTGATCCTGATCATCACCTCCCATGCAGACCCACTCGTCAAGAAGCTCTGATTCCTCTGCAGAAGAAACCCGAGCAGATATCAAGGCAAGATGGATGACTGAGGAGGAAGCCGAGTTCTTAAACTTCCTCTTGGAGCACAAGGACCAAATGACATCCAACACTATGTTCAAGGATCAAGTCTTCAATGAGGTGGCCAGTCAAATTAGGTCCCTTTGTAAGAAGGGTGGCTTCAAAACTCTGAGCTCGTGCAAGATGAAGTGGCAAAGGGTACGTGTTTCCTCTTTTGACTACACCTCAACACTGACACGGTTCAACTAGATGAAGACCAACTGGGACACCATTTCAGCGATCAAAAATAAGTCTGGCATGGCTTGGGATGATGTGACAGGAATGGACATATCAGCAGAAAATCAAAATCAGGCAGTGTATGATGAGCTGGTTGCAGTGCGTCTGTAACTCCTGATTTGTCGACAATATCTTACTTTAGTAGGACAAACCAGCGGTCAAGAAGTTCCACCACAAGGGCTGGCCACATTGCGAGGCCATGGAATCTCTTGTAGGAACAAAAACCAAAGGCAAACATGCATACCGGGCTTCACAGCCAATGCCTCGTGCTGAGCATGCTCCATCCCAGCCACCTACTCCTGCTCACCTGACCCCTGATTTGTCTCAAGTTGGTGGCAGCAGGAGGGCATCAACTTCACCATCAAATACCTCATTCGACTTCGTAACCAACAAGCGTAAATCACCTTGCATTGACGATATCCTGATGACCGAAACATCTTCAGCTAAAAAACAGAGGGGTGACACCGTGGCGTCTGCTGTCATGGGTGTTACAGCGGTCATGAACAGAGTTGTTGATGTCTTTGACTCAACTGTCCATTCTCTTGGTTTCTCCCCGCCCATGCCTGAATTCGCACCCGCACCCGCACTTGCACCTGCACCCGCACCTGCACCTGCACCCGCACTCGCAGGTGATACTGTACCTGGATTTTTGGCACTTCCCGAGTATGCACGCCAGACACTGGCAGTCCAACACCTTGCCAGTGATATCAAGGATATCACAAATGGTTGTTGGTTGCCAACTGATGATATTGTCCCAGCATTATCCCTGTTTGCCAATTGTGGCATCGGAGAGGTGGATGGCTACCTCGTGCTCATATCCGTGGAGTCATCACGTGAGTTTGCACATGGATACATATGTAATCTGGTGGAGAAAGTGAAGCGAGCATAAGCGATGATTTGTGCTGTTGTGTCATGTATGTGTATCCAAATAAATATTTCACATATTGTGAAATTACATGTGATGTGCCAAAAAAGATTTCTGTCAAAAAGTTGCACGCTTTGTCCCCATTGTTGTCCCCTCCCTTGCTCAAGATGTCAAGACTCACTGTTGAACTATCCAGTTCAAGAGCGAGGGATAAGCTCGAAGACGAGTCGATAGACGTCCAAGACCGCGTGGGCAAGAAGTAGAGTCCAGAGCAGTAACAGATACCAGAGAGGTACTGTTACTGTGAGAGTCGAACAATCACGCAGGGAAGAGGCCAGGGTAGTCACAAGGGGATGGTCCTTAAAGGAGTATCCCAGGGATAGAGAGTGCCGTAAACAAATGGACAGTCTGAGGACTGTCTGCTACTTTATTGAGCGCTTATATACTACAAGAGAACTGCTAAATAGGGAACAAGTCATAACCTTGTTATCAAGCACAATAGAGTGATGAGTAAGAAGTCGGAGGATGCTTACTGAGCATGCTCAGTCATGCTCAGTAAGCTGCTGAGTAAGAAGACTCTTCTTGATGAGTAAGAGCTTCCATTGTCCACGTGTTCACTGCTTTAGTGCACGTGCAAGCACCTGATTCATTTCCTGTTAGTTAGTTTAGGGCCGGTCATTTGAGGACTTGTAGTTTGGTTAGGGAACAGTGACATCTTATAAGGCCCTTATATAGTTCTATTAGGGTCCTTAGAGTCGACCCTAATACTTCTATTAAGGTCCTTAGTGTTGCCTTATAGTTTGTTCTATAGTTATTAGAGTTGGTCTAATAACGCGTTGTAGGGCCTTTGATACCAGGTTAGTACCTATTGTAGAGTTCCTAAGGTCGTTCCAAAGGGTCCTTAGGAAGGCCCTAATGCTGTCTTTTGTTGCTAGAAGGGTTGCCTTTAAGTGGGGCTTGCTGTATGTCGATTGTGCCGAGAATCGCTCGCGCAACAATGCGTGCGCGATATTGTGGACACCTCTACTCACCCCTTTTGCTCGTGTGAACAGGGTGACACCATAGAGGCTGGGTTTCCTCCTATAAGGAAGGGTCCTTCAAGGGCCCTCTCCGGAGAATGGTTCATGACACAAGATGCCTGATAACCCTCATCAGCAATGGGTACAATGGTGACGCCAACAGCACCAACGGCTCTATGTCATGTTAAATATGTCAACTGTTCTCCTACTTTGCTGCCAAGCATTACTTGAGCTCCTTGAACCCCTCTATCGTCCTCCTATCCCATATCACACATCTTCATACACTGGGGCTAAGTGGGTTGAGGACCTACTCACTGGCCATCCAGAGCGCATTCGGACTGAGCTTGGGGTGCATAAAAAAGTATTTATCATCCTCCAGCGGATCCTCCAACGACTTGGTATCTCATCATCACGACACATCCAAGTCGAAGAACAAATTGCTATCTTCCTTTATACAGCTGTCACAGGGCTGCCATCGACACATGTCGGAGAGCGTTTTCAGTGGTCACCCCACACCATTTCAAAGTAAGTATCTCTCAGGTTTCTTTCAGATGTCGTCTGATGGATAGCTAGGTATTTTAAAAAAATTCTAGGCATTCTCTCGAGCCCTCCCTTCTACACCACATTTGTGCGCCTTCCCGATGCCGATTCACCCCCTCACCCCTTCATCCAAAGCAACCCCAAATTCTTTCCATTTCTCAAGGACGCGCTGGGTGCTATCGATGGTACACATATCGGCTGTTTTGCCACTGCTGCAGAGCGTGATGCAGCAAGGAACCGCAAAGGAGGTCTCATGCAGAACTGCCTCGTGGGATGCTCATTCGACCTCCACTTCACCTACCTGCTGACTGGTTGGGAGGGTTCCACTGCTGACGCAACACTTTTTCATGCAGCACATCATTCTGATCTTTGTGTCCCAAGGGGGAAGTATTATCTTGGTGATGCAGGTTTTGCCTCGTCAGATGTACTTCTCACCCCTTATCGAGGCGTGCGGTACCATCTAGCTGAATGGGGCCATGCTCGCACAAGGTGAGTCTTTGTTGTCTTACTTTCAAGTTGTCTTACTGATGTTTGTCCTAGGCTACGCACACCCAAGGAGCTGTTCAATTTGCGTCATGCCCAAGCTCGCAATGTCATTGAACGCATTTTTGGAATTCTCAAGCGGTGTTTCAAGATTCTCTCACAACCCCGCAAGTATGACATGGGAGTTCAAGCACGCATCCCATGTGCACTCGCAGCACTTCACAATCTTATTCGCGCATATGACTCTAGGGAGATTGGCACCTTTGACGACCAAGTGGCTGACCTCCAGATGGACGCACAAGAAGAGGAAGCGCTGGCTGGTGAACTTGGAACAGGCCCTGTGATGCAGCGTGAGAAGGAGCGAGCAAATATCAGGCGAGATAAAATTGCTGATGACATGTGGGAGCAGTATCAGAGAATTCAGAGGGACCACGCAGAATGTGTTATTGAATAGTATTTTTTTCAAAAAAAGATTTTCCATTTCCTCTTCAAAAATCTCTCGCTCCACGTGCATGGATCCTGGGCCCTACAGTATGCCTCGGCAACATTCAGCGGACACAAGTGGACTGAGTCAGTTCCCAGTCACGGCTGCAATCACAATACGCGAATATGCAAATCACAAGCGAATAAAAACTCAAATTAAAAAAAAACCTATTAGTTTATCATATATGCGATGTCACTTATATCACACTGGTCACACCAGTCACTCCCGGAAAATCCCGAAATTCAAGTTCAAGTTCGAAGTTCAAGAATTCTTGGTTGGTATCATGGGCCTAAACAAACTATAGTGATAGCTCTAAGTGAAAGAGGCCCTTCTCTTCTCTTACATCTATTCTTCCTGAGATAATATCAAAGGATTCGAAGTCTAGTGCTTGAAATAAATCAAGCAACTCTTTCACTAAGAGTCAGTAATAAGATCAATCAGATCTTAACAAGGAGACCTAGCTTAGTGTGCTTAGCCTAAGCATGTCAAGCCCAGCTTAGCAGTGCTTAGAAGTGTTGCTAAGCACCATTAAGCACCATCAAGAATCACTAAGCAAATCTCGGATTTTGCTGATGTACCCATAATACTGAAGCAAGCCAAACCAGGGCACGCAGAGTTCGTGGGGCTGGACAGCGATCCAAAGATGGTTGTCTTGACCCAAGAGCAAGAGGAATGTAAGGAGGAGGAAGGGAGAAGAGAAGAGAAGGAGAGGAGAGGAGAGCAAGATCACTCGTGCACGGAAGTTTCTGACTGAAGGTAAGGGGAACTCAAGAAGACTGTATTCTTCTTCTTTTTCTACTACAGAGTAGCTAGGTGTTTTATATGCAGGAGAGAAGTACTAAGGATGAAAGGCATGAAAGGGAGATAGGCATGAAAGAGAATCAAGACTGGTCGAGACGGTCGAGGCCATGGTGAAAGGCCTGAGACGCGAACGCGTCGCGTGTGCCGAGGCGTGGCGTGCGCACGTGGTCGGTGGCGAGGACTGGGCGATGCGATGCGAGGAAGGAGGCAAGGTGTGGGAGGAGGCCGAGTGTCACGCATCGCGCGCGGTCCGCATGTGGTTCCGAGGCCAGCGATATGGCTCACCTTACACCTCCTGGGGGCTTGAAATTTTGACTGTCCCCAGTCAAACCTTCTTGAGTGAGTCTTCAACCTTGAACACGCGTAATTTCGTCGTCGCAAAGGGGGTGGGCGTCGCAGCAAGACAAGATGGGGCGGGGCGTGCTCGAGAAGCGGAGGCATCGGCGGCGAGCGTGATTTCGTAGACAGAGACGTGGGTGGCGAGGACTGGGGAAGGAGGATGCATGTGGCGGCTTGCGCGGTGGTAGCATTTGTCGTCTTGCGACGGCGGTGGCGGGGTCGTCTCCAGTGCAGGTGGCGGCAGCAGACGTGAGTGAGAGCGCGCGAACGGACGGGGAGGCGACGTGGGAGGCGGCGTGCAGTGTGTTGTTGACGTCGGCGGCGGCTTCTCCTACGGCGGCGGCGTGGCGGTGGCTGCTGCTCCTTCTGCGGTGGTGCGTGGTGGTTAAGTTCGAGTTCGGGGCCTTCTTGGTCTTTTGAGGTGATGCTGGGTGCAGTTGCAGTTGCTGCTGCTGCTGCTGCTGCTGCTGAGGCGTCGACTGGGATGTGTCGGCGAACGGCTCGTGATGGCGGCGGCTTCTGCTTCTCCGAGGCGGCGGCGTGTTCTTCGTTATCCGATTCTTCGTGGCGTTCTTCTATTTGTTCCTCGTTAACGTCTTTTACGAGGCGTGGCGGCGAGACGGCGGTTAGCGGATACGAGATGGTGGCGTGGTCGGGAAGCAGGAGCGTAGGCGGCAAGCGCGAGACGGGAGCGGTAGGGGCGACGGCTAGCAAGACTGGGAGCGCGGCGGCGGCGGCTGACTGAGCAAGGATTGAGGCGGCGGGTGAGACTGACGAAACTGAGGCGGCGGCTGAGACTGAGACGGCTGGGGCTGAAGGCATGGCAGAGACTAGGGGCGCGGTGGCGGCGGCTGATGATGCTGGCGATACGGCGAACTGGGCTGAACTGACGAGTGCGGGCGAGGCTAAGACGGACGCGAAGTCGGCGGCTGGCATGACTGAGGCTACTGTGGCGGCGGACGAGGCGACAGACGAGACTGAAGGCGCGGGAGCGGATGAGACGAAGGCGGGGGTGGCAGACGAGGCTGCGAGGGCTGAAGTGGCGGGTGGCGCTAAAACGTCGGTGGGCGAGGTTGAGATGGTGGTTGTACATGGAGCTGAGACAGTGGCCACAGCAGGCGACACTGAGGGCGCAGGAGCTGGCTGGGCAGAGACGGGGAAGGTGGCGATAGGCGATGTCGCGGCTGAGGCTACGGCGGCGGGGGCAGATGAGGTGGCGACGATGGCGAATGCGGGCGATGCTGGGACGGCGGAGGCAGGTGGGGCCAAAGCGATGACAGTTGGCGAGTCGAAGATGGCGGTGGTGAACGAAGTGACGGGAACGGCGGACGAGGTGGAAACCGCAGGGACGATGGGAGCGGGCGAGAGGAAGGCGATGACGGGCGACGCAGGGACGGAGACGGGAGACGTAGAGGCGGCGGCTGGCAATGCTGGTGATACGACGGTGGGCGAGACTGAGGTGGAGTCGATGACGACTGCGGGCAACGGAGAGATGGCGGTGGAAGCTGGTGACGTGGGGACAGTGGTTGCGGCAGAGGACGAAGCTGGGGCGACGGCGGTGGTGGGCGTGAAGGCGACGGGCTGGCGGCTCTCCTGTTCCAGGGTTTCGGATATGAAGTCGCGTCGGGGGTCTCGCCTGGGAAACCCGAAATCACGCTCCCATTGTATGTCTCGAGGATGTTGAGAGAATATGTCGACCAGTGTATCGAATACCTTTTGGAACTCGACAAAGTCTCGTAGCCGTTCGTCCACGCTCCAGGGACCGAGGCGTCGGGAGACCATCCAGCGGTCATCCGGGTGGAGTCCGAACCAGAACGACTCGTCACAATCTTCGTAGGATAGGTGGCGCGCGTGGATGAGGGGCTCGCATATTGCCCTGAAGTTCCGGTAGTACTCGGATACATCCTCTTGGTTGCGCATGCGTAGGCTAGATGAGGAGGTGATGAGGTCGTCCAGTTCCCGTTGGAGGAACCGGAGCTGGGTCGGCGTGCTGACGGATGCGTTGCGCGACGAAAGCGGATGGTGGGATGAGGGGAGTGCGACTGGTGTGGGCGCTGTGAGTGTGGCCGGGTAGCTGAAGACTTGGGCACTGTTGGCGGCGAGCCAGGCGTCGACGGCGTCCTTCAATCCGCGTCCGTTACTGCTGTTGGGGATGGGTTGCCCATTTGGAAGGTGGAGGCGGGCGTTGCGGATGACGATGCGGCCGGTGCGGCAGTACTCCTCGGCAATCGTGCACCATCGGACACCGTGGCCGGGTTGGGCGCAGAAGGGGCAGCCGTTGAGCCTCGGCGCTCGGCGGAAATAGGTAGAGGCATCGGAATGCGATGACATGGCGCGTTGGTACAGCGGCGGGCGGTACTGGCTATCAAGGGAGTGTGTGGGCGATGAAGCAGCGTGCGTGGGCGTGAAGGTGAAGGCCGCGGCAGCTACAGGCGATATTGACGAGCCGGCGGCAGGTGAGGGAATGAGACGACAGTGCGCGGGGCTGTGATGGCGGTTGGCTGGTGGACTGGCGGCGGGTTCGCAGGCGAACGAAGTGGGCGAGGTTGAGGACTGCGCGAGTGGGCGTGCGCGTGGATGCGGTGCTGGCTGGTACGGATAGGGAGCGAGGCGAAGAGTGAAAGGGCGAGGTGAACGGGAGTAGCTGCGATTGCGGTCGCGCTAGTTGCGAGGGTGGAGGGGCTTGCTCCTAAGCCGGGTTGCCCAAGGCAACCTAAACGAGGGGGCGGGGAAGACGGGGGTCTCAGGTCAACACAGATCCAGCCTCACTGGGGCAGCCAGTTGAAGCGAGCCAAACCAGGGCGCGCAGAGTTCGTGGGGCTGGACGGCGATCCAAAGACGGTTGTCTTGACCCAAGAGCAAGAGGAATGTAAGGAGGAGGAAGGGAGAAGAGAAGGAGAGGAGAGGAGAGCAAGATCACTCGTGCGCGGAAGTTTCTGACTGAAGGTAAGGGGAACTCAAGAAGACTGTATTCTTCTTCTTTTTCTACTACAGAGTAGCTAGGTGTTTTATATGCAGGAGAGAAGTACTAAGGATGAAAGGCATGAAAGGGAGATAGGCATGAAAGAGAATCAAGACTGGTCGAGACGGTCGAGGCCATGGTGAAAGGCCCGAGACGCGAACGTGTCGCGTGTGCCGAGGCGTGGCGTGCGCACGTGGTCGGTGGCGAGGACTGGGCGATGCGATGCGAGGAAGGAGGCAAGGTGTGGGAGGAGGCCGAGTGTCACGCATCGCGCGCGGTCCGCATGTGGTTCTGACATCAGTAAAGATGGATTTTAGTTTCCGTTGGTTTCTCACCTCAGGAAACCAAAAAAAACCAGCGGAAACCGGGAAACCAGGAGACTGGGAAACCCATGTCTGGTTTCCCAGAAACAACCTGAGAGTATCTTTCATGGAAACCTAAGAAACTAACAGAAACCTGTTGAAAGTATGGAAACTGTTAGAACTATAGTATAGTAGGAAAAAAATCACTGAAAATGGTCAGAAATAGGGTATACGTCGTTTCTACTTGTAATTGGAAGTCAATTTGAGCTGGTACAGATCTAAGCCTTGAGGGGACTCTCAGGTATACACAGATCAGCATGGAATGCAGATATCATTGAGGCATCAGCACGATGAAGGGATTCATTGTCACCATTGTTGTCTGCACATTCCAGTGCAAGGTGCCAGTGTCGCTCACTCAGACGGTCGATGTGACCATAGAAAACTTGACTTGTTTTCCAGTGTGCTTCATGATGTCTACCAGGTTTCCCAGTTTCTGGGTTTTCGGTTTCCGGAAACTGGGAAACCAGTGGAAACCAACAAAAACCCGGGAATTTTTTTTGTGGTTTGCTGATGGAGGCCAGCGATATGGCTCACCTTACAATACAGCCATTCAATCCCATGTACCATCCTGTTTGAGTTCATGGTAAGTTGATACACAGCAGTATGGGGTTGGGACAGGTAGACCCATTTGGACCTATCATACATACAGCCAAGCCATACCTGTAATACTGTCACTGACCCACCAACTGTGCAGCTTACTTAAGGTACCTAGCATGCAGTCAGTCACACATAGTCACCAGACATGGATTGAAAACCTTGAAGTGCCGTTTGAACCTTACATTGTTGATGAGATGGGTAAAAACATTGTAATTGGAGGTTTGGGGGGCCAGGAAAAAAGACAATGTAATACTGTGTGCATACAGGAACTAACTAAACACTCTCAATCCAATTCTGCCTGCCTTGAAGGAAGAGCCCAGCAAATTGAGGCTGATCACAAAGGCCTGCATGTGCTTTGAGGTGGGACTTGAGCTGGCAAACCAGCTCATTGATGGTGCCTGACATCTTGAGTCCAAGTGCACCAGAGAGTACGAAAAGGTCATCTTTGCATTTATATGAGGAAAGTGGTTCTGTAAAACTTGAGTGCATCATTGTAAATAGACATTGAGACTCACTGTTGAAAACCTTAGACTGTATGTCCTCTAAGATTTGTGCATCGTGAGCTGCTTCATTGGTCATCTTTTGAGCTGCCTTCTCAGCAGCCTCTCTTGTGAGCCAGGCCTTCTCTTCCTGTTCAGCGAGCCACTGCACGTCAACTTCAGGATGGGCAACAAAATGCACACTTGTCTTCACAGAACGGTGCATCTTGCGCTTCTGATTTTCCAACTCTGTCCTGGCATCAGATGCTGCATGCTTCATGATGGTGCAGTGTGCATTACTGGAGCTGGTCTCTGCCCTGGCTTGAAGGATCTCCCTTTCCATCAGCTCCACCATCAACCAGAGTTGAGAGAGCTCTGAACTCACCTCCTGGAATGTAGTGGGGATTGGTGCATGGTGAGAACCAAATGCAATTGAGAGAGACATTGCAGGGGAAGAACTTGCCCTTTGAGAGCGAGTGAAGGGGGGGATGAGCTGGAGAGGGTCTTGGCTGGTAGACATGTCACATGGATGCTCTGACACATTTTGTGTAATGGCTGAAGTGCATTTGTTGTCCATTGTAGGCAAGGAAGAGGATGGAGCCAAATTAAGTGAGACATGTAGACATGAAGTGAGGGGAGCTGGTGAAAGGATGGGGGGGGGGTTGCAGAAGACATGATGGAAGGAGAACATGAATGTGGTGGTGGCAAGTCATTCACACAGTCTGGCAGTGGCGCGAAGTCTGAGTCATTGGACTCTGTGTCCCAGTCAAATGCAATTGGGTCTTCATCCATTACATCAAGACCATCTTGCACACACTCATCGTCTTGCATGCCCTCATTGGTGTCTGAGCCATCCCAGTCAGAGGACTCAGAGGGAAGGGGGGAGGATGAGGGAACATCAACAGGAAATGAGATTGGGACATGCTGAGTGGTGGAGTAAGCTTTGGAAGGTGCAAAATCAGCCTCAACAAAGATGGAGGGGTTGAAGGGGTGGATGCCAGTGGAGGAGAATGCAGACACAAGGAGCTTGTGGGTCATTGTCTGAGTGTGCACCTTCATGTACTCAACAATGATGTTGTAATGCGTGATGTGCATGTTTTCACAGATGTGGTGGTCACAATGAATGGACCAGTTCTGCTGTGTGTGGCAAAAAACTTTGACGTCGAGCGGTTGGAGCTTGTATGTGCACTTGGAGGGGAAGGTGACAATGATGATGTTGTGTTAGTATGCAAGCACCTGGAATCTGTCAGTCTCATGAGAGTTGTGACCATCAACAAAAAGGACAACAGGGTTGTCAGTGACCTTGTGGTCCAGAGTGAAGGGAATGAAGGCATGGCAGAACCACAACGAACCAATTTTGTTGTCCATCCACCCATTTTGGGATGTGGCAATCCCTCCAATTGGGGCATCCAGATTGGACTCATGGTGGACCAGGAGAGGCCTGTTTGAAAGGACAAACACTAGGGGAACAGACAACCTAGAGGGTGAAATACACTCAATGATGGTGACAAGTTTGAGGGAATGGGAATGCACATGATAAAATTTGCTTTTCTTGAGGGTGCATAGTTGAAAATATTTTTTGTACCATTTGCAGCCTCCACCAAGTTGCAAACCCTTCTTGTCCATGTTCCAGATGTGCTCTGGTGGGAGGTTTGGGTGCTTGTCATAGACCTGCTTGACTAGCTCAAAATATTGAGTGACATTTGAGATGTTGAAGTTCTGAACACACCTGGGATCTAGATTACTTGGCTTTGATGACTGAAGCTCCAGGTGCCGCATCTGGAAACGGCAGTGCCAGTTCTTGCCTGGGATGATGCCAGACATGTCATACCCAAGAGATTTGACATTGTTCTTGTCCATTGGTTTAGCAATTGAGGCCTGGTGGCCTACCCAGGAGACTAGTGTGCCCTCCTGTTCCTTCAAGAGCAGTTGCTGAGTCACATTTGCATCCTTCTTGTGACAATGCCCATTGATGCGATCACTGAGTGTCAGAAGAGGAACCTAAGGGAATTTATAAGCATTAGAGAACCAAATGACTGCTCCTCACATTGTGAGCAATTGCAGCTGCTTGTCTACTTTTGAAGCGGCCCTCCTGCCACTCAGTGATTGCTCCTTGAATTTGGTCCTCATATGCATCATCTGTCCAGCATGATCACTTTGTGTGGATGGGTGGCATGAATGAAATGGTTTATTACACTGCAATGTGGGAGAGTGTTACAGGGGCTAATGAGAGGATGAGGATGAGGACAGCTTAGAGATATGTGATTAGCCAAGGATGCCAATTTGAAGCACAGACTTGAACTCTACCATTCTGCATGACATCTCTCCAAAAACACAAGGAAGGGGAAAACATCAAATGGGTATATTCTGACAAAAAAAAACATGGGTGGATTTACATTAATCACTACTTTTACCCCCCATTTGAAAGAAATCAAGATCATCATTTTCAGTGTGTCTACAAATTCTGACCAAGTGCTAGGTACCTTATGTTATGAACCAAGGCCAGGTCCTGGCCGTAGATGATCCTATTTCACTCAAGAGAGACCTCTCTCACTTTGCATTACCAACTCCCTTCCATTTTCTGGGCTATCCCTCCTGTGGTGCAAGATATCGCTATTGCAAAGGCACTATAACATGACCAGGCACCAGTTTCCTAATCGGGTAATCATCGCATGGCAGCCACATGGTCACCCAGCCACCAAGAACCCGAAACAGCAGGACAAACTCTTTGTTAAGATCCTACGGATCTTAGTACCGACTCTTTAGTGAAAGAGTTGCTTGATATAGTTCAAGCACTAGACTTCGAACCCTTTGATATTATCTCAGGAAGATTGAATGTAGAAAAGAGAGAGGGTCCTCTTTCAGTTAGAGTCTACACTATATGTTGTTTAGATTGGTTAACAAGATAGTTGTCTTGTTCAGAGAGTAAGTCAAGCGTAAGGCTCGACTTCTTGGTACCACAGACTATTTATACGATATCTCGATAACTACTGATCCGATTCATACGAAACTCGGGGTACTCATAGCTGAGAACCAGTAGTATCCAAATACAGAGAGCGCAATTCGAGAATGTTAGAAATGACTCACGCATGAGTCATTCTTTCCTAGCATCAGTCATGAATCAGTAAGCAATCACTCATCAATCAGTAAGCAGTGAGTAAGCAACCAGTAAGCGATCAGTAAGCGACCATGATCAAGATCAGTAAGCAGACATATGAGTAATCACAGATGAGTCAGCAAAACAAATGACAGTCAGAGAACGAGAGAATCCTAACACTCTTAGAAACTGTTGCATAACTCATCTGACGTCATCAAGGCTCCAATGACATCATGGCTGACTGAGCGACTCCACAGTGACCTCATAGGCTCACTAAGCGCTCCACAGTGACATCATAATGATGTCATTGCTCCACAATGCGCTCAGTAAGCCTGAAACTTGACACAAGCAAGTTTATGCCTCTGTAGTCCTATTGGATGGTACCAAAGAGTCTAGAATAGTCCCAGTTCTTTGTAATTGACCCTGTACACTGTATATAAGCCCCAATGAAGTATGGCAGTCGTCAGACTGTCCATTTGTGATACTCTCATCTTCCTGGGTACTCCCCTGCGACCACTCAGTCTAAAGTCCTCCCTCGTCCTCAAGGTACTCTTCAATGACCGCCTTGTTTAAAGCCCCTCGCTGCACTGGCCTCTACTCTTCACCTCTGCCTCCTGCAACATGTACCAGTCCCCATCTGGTATCTTCTAGTCGTTTGGCTTGTCCTCCTGTTCAACGCTGTTTACGCCGCGTACCGTCTGTTCCAACCCTTGCCCACCTGCTCCTGAGTCCTTAGTGATCAGCAGTACATGTCTTGACACCTTAAGTAAGCTGCATGGTTGATGGGTCAGTGACAGTCAGTGTTGGTTATTAAGGGGTTAATAAAGCCTCAATTTGTTCTTAAGGCCTTAAAGGTTAATAATAGCTTAATATTAAGGGTATTTTAAGGGCTTAAGATCTCAAATTATGAGTGCTACCTATGCCCCATAATTGTCACCCAATCCCTCAAGAGCACCATCATCGGGTTCTTCGCTATCATGCTGGGCATGCAGAGGTTGAAGCTGAGGCTATGAAATGAGACAAATCTAGCATGGTTGACAAGACTCAGAGCACAGTGGTGGCAGCTGACAGGACTGAGGCTGGAGTGATGGGGCAGGCGACCCCAGGATGTTGAAGGATGAGATCATGGCCACGACCAGGTATATGAGATAAGAGATTGGAGCATTACCCATGAAAGGTGGTGGTGTGCACAAATCAATCGGAGATGGTGAGAGAGAAGAAAGGAAGAGAGGTGATTTCTAAAGGAATCACACAAAATGAAGAGAGGAGCTAATGCACTCAAGGTGAATTCATTTGGTTGTTGTTGCTCTTGTCCTCATGACAAAGGTGGGTTAAATACATGGATGGCCAGGGGCAGAGCAAGACAGTATCATACTACTGAATTGAGCATAGTCCAACACAGTTGAGTAAAAAGGAGTAAAAGTATTCTGAGACATTTGGTTTTCTATGTATTGTTAAATGTGAGGTGTTGTCACATAATCCTAAGATGAAAGAGGGTCAAAATGATTCCTAATGAGATATAGTACAAACACAGGAGTCAGGTATGAGTGTATGTGCATTTGGAAATCATGGCGTTGAGGCAACATGCATAACAAACTAGACCTGAAAAGGGGGTAGTGAAAGTTCTGAAGGCTGTAAGTATGGTAAGTTCAAGTCTGAGAGAGCAGGTAAGTACTGTAAAAGGGTATATGAGGTGTGACTGGTGGCAATGAGTGGGCACTAGTTGGCAAGGCAGAGGTGCTGCGCAGGTAGGCTTTGTCTTGAGTGTTGTAGCCTTTTGCCTGATGAGGCAGTGGCGGGTGGGCATGCAGGTGTGCATGGATGGTAGCGACATCGGAGACAGAGGAGAGGGCATGTGCATCAAAGGCGAGAGGCGGAGGGTATAGTGGCATTTGTGTGTGTGGCATTGGAGGGAAGGAAAAGATGGGCCACTCTCGTGGTGGGTGTGTGACGCTTGGTCAGCGTTGGCAAGTCCGGCCCGATCCACGTCCAAGCCCGCAACTCGCCTTAAAATGCAATATTTTATTAAGCCCATATTAAGGCTTCACAATTTTGTCGATGTATATCAAGGGTTAACTTAAGGGTGTTATTAAGCCTTAACCTTAATTAAGCCCTAAGCCTTAAGACCAACATGGTGACAGTATGGTATGGTGGTGAACAGCCCTAGATACTGCACCTCATATGGGTACCACAATACCGAATCAACAGAGTTGAGACTGGAAAAACCGGGAAACCATCAAAGTGCATCAAGCCATCTATATACAAGGGATCACGATGTGATCGGGATTTTCACTGATGGCAATGACAGAGCCAGGGGACTTGCCAATGAGTATACTGTACTAATACGACCAACTCTTCATAGCTTGTGACATGTGACAGATTTCGATGACCGACTGACTCTTCAAAGTTGGGAAAACCGTGTGACAAGTCCCACATCTCTTCAAAGCCCTGATTGGGCCGAGAGGCAACATGTGACATAACATCAGGGATGGCGGTCTGACACACAACTTGAGTGCGAGTCGGGATTTGAACATTAAATCCTTGTTGAAAATGTTGTGTGCTTTGAGGACCGTGCAGCTACAACCATGACTGCACTGAACAGCTTTATCCCAATAGATGTCCATCAAGCCCTCCTCCCAGATCCCAGTCATGAGGCATCAAAAACACTTCACGAGCTTGTTACAGTTGTGAGCCCGCTGGCCAGGAAACTCACATGACTTGTACCGTCTCCCTCCCGCGCCACGCGTTCACCCTCCCTTCGCCCTTCATTTCCTTTTCCTTTCCTTCTCTCTCACGCACTCACCTCTCAATGACATCCCTGCCGCGGTCCTCACCCCATGTCAGCAGACTACAACAATGGCTCAAGTCGATCGCCGTCGACGTAACTCACCTCGGTTCCAGCCCACTCGTCCCTCAAGCATCATCCTCGCCTGCCACATGTCCACGCACGGACATGAATGACACACGTACGTTATCATCAACGCGCTACGCGAGGGCTCGCTGCCCATAGCGTCTCGCCCCCGACGTCATCGCCTCACGCTCGCGGATTCGCAGTAGGAAGATCAGGATTCTGGAGTAGCACTTTTGTATTTAAGTAGCTACCATCCTGTACAGTAGCTTAGGGAATCAAATCAAGAGCTTCTGCATCTGCGTTAACCCTCTCATGTGCCAAAGAACACCTCAACTCCCTCAAAATCTCCCGCCTCTCTTTCAAGAACACACACACTCTCTCTCTCTCGCTTGCGCGTCGCGTTCCAGGCACGATCCCTGCTTGCTCTCAGCTCCTCCCTGTCCGTACCCGCCCTTGGATCAAGCCCCACGAACTCCCCGTGCCCTGACCTGGCACGCTATACAGTGGACCCAACGTTTTGGGTGGAGATCACACAGCCAATTTCCCGAGGTGGTGTGCCCCACCATGCACCTCCTACACTTACTTCCCTCGAACAAATGGAGGACCTTGAAGAGAGTGCTATTGATATTCATGGTGATGACGGCGGAGTTCCCATGACAGACATCGTTTCCACGCATACACAACTTGAATGCTCTGACTCTATGGATTGCGATGATGATGACGAGCTGTACATACCAGGAGAAGAAGGCGGCCTTGTTTTAACTGCAGATGCAGAGTGTGCTTCAGTGGAGTCTGTTCAAGGTGAGGTAGTTGATACAACTCAGGCTAGTCAAGCTGTAGAAGGACATGGTAAGCATAAGAAGTGTGCAAACATCCTCTATTCCTCCAAATTTTGGGTCGCGAATGATGGGAGTGACACAGACAACAAATTTAGGCACTTTTTTATAATAAATAAATGAATATTCCCATTTAGGAAATTTTTTAACGATTTTTGTCACAGTCTTCATAACTGGTTGTGACCTGTGACCTGAGCCATATCTCTTCTCTTCAGAGGGGGCTTGTGACGCGTGACTGAAGAGTTGGTCGTATTAGTACAGTATATATTATAATTACCATCCACCAATTCTCTGTCTTTTCGCCGTGCTGGTGCTGGTTACCAACACGAAACTCAATTCTAATTCCACGACTTTGCATCTTTGCATCCACGACCCCGCTCACCATACATGCGGGCTTTGCCTGTTTTTACCATTTTCTGCCTCGCCATTGGCGTGGCTCCCTCATTCGCGGCTCCTGCGAGGTACACCCACTTCTCCAAGTTCTGTTGCATTCCTGGTGTTGATGTTACCTTGCAGCCGCTGGTTCTCCAACAAGAGTAGTAAGAAAGCAACTGCGGACAATGTTCCAAAACCAAAATCCTCCGGGTCGTTGCGGGGAACCGGGAAAGAATTTGTGAAAATGGCTGACTCTGGGGCCAAAAGTTCTGCCACAAAGGAGTATGTTGCGGGCGGCCTGGTCACTAACTTTTTAGGGAACGTCGTGAATGCTGTCTTTTCGACATAACAGGGGAAAGTTGTTGGAAGGAATAGGTAGCGTTAAATCCTCCGAGACCCGTGTCGAGAGGTCTCGTGATAAATTCAATATTACGATCGAGGATTATAATGTTCGAGCACTGAGCTAGGGTACAACAAACAGGAATCTATTACACGATGTGCCCCCAAACAGGCTCATGCAGCGTCCCTTATGTGGCTCTTCGCGGTGCCCTCCGTGGCGCACGACCACGCAACAGTCATCGCCTCGCCTGGAGCATCCTCCTCCTGCTCTCGTTCGGCATTATGCAACAGCAATGCGGTGTTACGCTGAGCAGTCCGCTCGACGATGCCGTCGTGGAAGCGCATGCGAAAGAGGACGTTCGCGTTCATGAAGAGTCCCTTTGAGAGAGAACGCGATGAACTGTGCGCCGCGGAAGCGTGTGCGAGAAGGGCTAGCGCTTCGTCGAGAATAATATACATCGGCGCGGAGTTGAACTGCAGCAACGCCATGATGAGCGACAGTACGATGAGTGACTCTTTTTATTGCGTTGGTACGTTTCAGGATGGTCCATATGTTGGGTCAGGGTAGACATATGCGTGTTGATCCATACTATCACCTATGGGGAACTCGCCATTCCACTACCATCTCGCCGATTTCATTTTCCCCTGTATCTGCTCGAACAACCCCATTTGAAACTTTGTAGTTAAACTATTGAGTGCCATTAATGTCATTCTAGCAAAGAAAAATGGAGGTCCATTGAGTGCTTTTCGAGTAGTATTTTGGCTGGGGGTCATGCCTGCATCACGCCTTCTGTCAACGGCGGAGTGCGGAGTTTGATTCCAGCTGGGTGATCACCGTATGCTGACTCGGAGGAGTCTGGTCACCACTGCTGTTTTATCCTCTTAATGCCATGTTACAGGTGGTCCAATCGGCCAGCACAAGACCATACATATGAGCAGCAGCTACAGGCAGCTATAACAATGATATATATTGATCTTTTACTTTTACTCGTGCAGCACTGGCCCATGATGTGAACACCGCGTTCTGTACATAGCAAGTCCTGGATTTCATTCGATAATGCTACTCCATTACAACTGTTTTCCCTAGTCCCCAATAAATACATTCATCCTGGGCGGACTTTAATTTGGCATGTGTTACATGTCCGTTACTTTTGTGACATTTGTGACTGGTGAGATGGTAGTGGAATGGCGAGTTCCCCATAGGTGATAGTATGTGTACGTGAGTGAAGATTGAACGGATGACGTAAGGTGATGGGTATGGTCCTTAGCTGATACTAACCCTGCCATGTAGTTCGGATGGGCACCCTTGTTTGGACACTTGAGATCTCTCCCTCGATTCAAGCTCAATCAGCATAAAACTTCTCATAGCACTTACTATACTGTATCTTAATGTATCCAATATATTTTTTTGCTGAAAGCCTTTGTGGTTCGTTGAGATCAAAAAAATAGCAGGTGGTCATGCCTGCCGTCCAATGCCACATCGGAGTTTCTATGGTTCCAAAATAGGTTAGATATGGATCTGGTGATCACGGCAAGCTATAGACATAAAAGGAAATGACCAATTACTTAATGACATCTTATCTATAGCAGCACACATACTGTACGCGTTTATAGTAGCACAACGTGACACAACACGCTAGTGCACTAGCGCAAATGGAGTTTGCATATCACGTCGCGTCTCTGTTGACTGTTAAACCATGCCACCTGTGAGACAGAAAACAACACACCAGCGAGATAAGCATACAAATGACCCAAACTACGAAAACAACATTCAAGCAGCGATCCAAGGCATCAACTCAGGGAGATATAAATCGTTTAGAGCTGCTGCAAGGGACACAGGAGTAAGTTGCAATGGAACATTCACATCACTTCTACTTAACAGGCAACCTAGATCCCACTCTCAACTCTGACAGATCGTGCTAAGGGCCACCATGCAAGTTATGCTGAAGGAGCTGCCAAAAGGCAACTGCTTGATGCTCCACAAGAAGCAGAACTTATCCATTGGGTCAAGCAACGAGCATCAATGGGTGCGCCTTATACTGCAAAGGAGATTCAAGCAGAGGCTTCTGCGATCTTGGACAAGAATGTGTCAAAGAGATGGCACAGAAACCTAGCCAAACAACATCCAGATCTGTGCTCTGCAAAGCCTGTACAACTTGATCCAAAACGCACCAAGAACTTCAATAAAACAGTCATTGGCGACTACTTCAAGAAGCTAGAAGGGCTCCATGCAAGTTTCCCTGGTGGGATCCCCCCAGAACACATCTGGAATATGGATGAGAAGGGGATACAAATGGGAGGTGGTCGAAAAAAGAGTGGAAGGAAGTACTACTATCTCAAGAGCCAGCGGACTAAATATTGCCTCCAGAGCGATAATCTGGAGCTGGTTACAGTGATTGAATGTGTTTCAGCTGCTGGAGAGGTGGTTCCACCATTGTTCTGTCTCCAAGATGGCTGCATGCCTGACATGAGACACTATCTTTGGGATGATGAGTGGGGCAGGTATGTGCCTTATCAGTTGGTCATGTGTATTAGTTTCTGATGATCAATCAAGTCTCTATGTGTCCAAATCAGGATGGACTGATGCCTTCAATTGCGAAAATTGGATCTGCCAGGTCTTTATCCCATATGCAAAGGCACATCAAGTGGACAATACAAAGCCCATTGTCCTCACAATGGATGGACATCATACACATGAAATGCCCCAAATAAAGCAGATGATCTATGAACATCTTGACCAGGAAAACATTGAAATAATCATATTCTGCTTTCCTGCCAAGACCACACATAAATGCCAGCCATTAGATGTGAAGATCTTTGCATCTGTTGATCGCAAATGGCAGGACACTTGTGCTGATTATGCCAGGCGTGGAATTCCGATCAATCGGTTTACAGTGATTCCTGCATATATCCATGGTACTAGGGGTGCCTTCACCAAAGATCTCATCGCTTCAGCATTCAGAGCAACTGGCCTCTACCCTGTCAACCATGCAGTCTTCACTGAGGAAGATTTCGCTCCGAGTCACGCCTCATCCACAATCTCACATGTACCCACATCATTCCCATCCGAATTCCCCTCATCCGACCCAATAGATACCTCAGATAATGATTGGTGCCCAAGATCGGACTCAGATTACTCTGATCCTGGTGACAGTGACCAAGATATGAATGCATCGGATCCAGATCTTGTGGAATCAGCTGATGATCCTCCACAATCTGATCTGCCAGTTGAAGCGACAGATGTGGAGCCTAGAGATGCTGCTTCTGGATTCATGATCACCTTAGCCAATCTGGAGTCAGAAGCACATCATATAACACGCTCTACAACAGCTGATCTTGCGATCAAAGCACTGATAACTCCAAAAATCATCTCATTCGATGAAGATAGATCACTATCTCACAAGGATCTCTTAACAAAACTAAGGCTGGTCCGGACACAGCTCCTCAACACCCAGCAAGCCCTTGGTCATACCATCTCCCAGCTTAGTGCAGCAAATGCACACTGCACCTCAATCAACTGAGAGCTGCAGTTTGTCAGGGTGCAGCTGGACAATGTACAGAAAAGGAAGCAGCGTGGGTCGACAAAGATCAAGGCACACTTTGTAACATCAAGAGGACTCCATGCCGAATTTGAGAAGGAGGATGCTGAGAGAGCTGAACGTGAACACATTGCTGCTGAGAAGCACCAGAAACGAGAGGCTGAGCAGGCACAACATGAACTTCAAGTTGTGCATGATGCTTCAAATCAATCATTCAAAGGACGGCTGGCTTCTTATAAGAAGGACGATCTCCGAGCACTTGCCCTTGCTCTCGGGCTGTCAGATAAAGGTGCAAATGCAGAAATACTATCTCACATCAAGGGTCACTTTGATCAACACCCAGATCTTCAGATCAATCCACGGTTTTCTGGGTTATTCACTCGATCATCACATCACACCACTCATGACACAAGCATCACTAAGGCACCATCAGACAAAGAATCTTGTGTGGAACCCTCCCCAACTCATTTACAACCTGCTGATGCAAATACAGCCTCAATTTCGTATGGCGTTTGGCTCAATTACGCCCATCAGTACCCCACATATGTGTCTTATCAACCCGGGTCGCATCTTCCCGGGCCACATCTTCCCGGGCCAGTTCCAAATCTTGATTCTAATCAGTAGTCATTAAAACACTTCCTCATAACTTTACAAAGTCACTCATTTTGATTGATATCACACTTAAAGGCCATCTAATTGATATATCTATATCTAATGTATATACAATTGGTACAACTGAGTAGCGTGCATTTCACGCATTTAGCAATTGCTGAGCGGGGTTACATCTTGGCTTGGCGGAGTTACAAACAAGCCCATGACATGTGTGACTGTCCGAACAAGGGTGCCTGTCCAAACTACATGGCAGGGTTAGTACCGACTGAATAAATATCCAGTTCTCACCCAGGTCGAGCTGGGAGCTTAGCCGAGCCGAGTTGGAGCCAGTAAGTTATCTGGCTCGGCTCCAATGAGCCCACAATGTGGCTCGACCCCGCTCATCCGAGCGAGTCGGCGCAACAACAGCCCCCTCCCCACCCCACACATCACGGAACAACGAGAAGTCGGGAGACGGAAGAACCCCCAATACCTGATCAAATCGAAGGGACGCCCTGTCAGTGACAGCACATGGGTGGACATCCAATACCCCAGAATCCTACCGTTACAAAGTATCACCGATCTCAGTGACCGGGCCTCCCCATACGTATTACGTATAAAGTCCAAGCCTTCCCAATGACCATAGCAACACTAACGATAACATGCCTCCCAACTCCCCCCCCATCCCCCCCATCAACATCTGCACCCCGGAGCCCACCAGCAGCCTGACCTCCCCTCGATTGGTGGCGGCCCTCTTGGCGGGTCGCCCTGACCTCGAACCAACAACCCTCCGAGGCATCCTCGTATCCCTCCCACAAACGGTGGCCAGTCATGAGGACGCATTAGCAGGCCAGAGTCGCAGCCCTGGAACACGTCGAGGACCAAGGACTCGAACAAGACGACCGTATCACTGGCCTACTTGCCCAAATTGAAGCTCTCTCTGAGCTGGTGGCTGAGGAAGCCCAACGATCCAAGGAGTGCCCCGACGGATACGCCCCCAACCTGGGACGCATCCCCGACTTCCGGATGGGGGGAAACGCGTCCTCGCCCGGTCCGTACGCCGCCATGCACACTCCCCTACAGTCATCATGGGCCTCCCAGGGATGGGCGTTGACAAGCAGGAGGTGGCAGTCGAGTTATATGCTGCCCCAGAGGATGACCCCGCAGGACCCATCGACGCGCTCCCTGGGTGGCTGCTCAAACAGCTGCGCGCTAACTCTCTCACTTGTCAACGGGTCTACGAAGAGGCCTTCAAGGCCAACGACTTGGGCCTGGCGGCCGACGTTCACCGTTTCCACGCCTGGGACGAACAGATCGACGGCATCAACGCACGAATGACCTCATTGGAGGCCGAGTTGCGCATTGCTTGAGAAGCCCAGCTACGTTGTAGGTATCGCATCGAGGCCTCCCGCCTTCCCGACAAGGTGGCCCATCTCCAAGTGGTCTGGGACGAACCCGAACGCCCACGAGGCGTGGTCATGACCGGATGGAGGCGTGCTGGGTCGGGACCACCCATCTTCGAGGAGGGTGATGACATCGAGCAACAGGTGGTCAGGGGAAAGGACGGGCGTAACGTGCTGGCACAATGACTCCTAATAAGCCGGGGTTGACCCGAGGAAGTGCGGTGGCGAGCAGTGTATAAGAAAGGTAGGGCTCATCTAGTAGGAGGCAAGCTTTGTTGCAATCCACAAAGCTCTCTCTCTCTCAGGGATTCATGGGACGCATTCTCACCTGACCTAATCGACTCGCACCCTCTCAAATCCTGAACATCACACGCGGCGATGACATAGAGCGAATTAGTGGGAGTAGATCTAACGTTTCTGGGACGTACCAATACCCGGAGGCATTGGTACGAGCATTGATTCGGCTCACAACACAACAACGGCTCTCGGGCGGCCCTCATGCGCCCGAGCTCATACCGTTATGTCCTGTAGTGGGTTGGCGGCGTTGCCTTCGCCACAGCCGAGGGCTGCAAAGGGCCATCACTTATGCTTTCCAAATCGTCCACTGGAGGATATCCTGCAACGATACTCCGACTCTTCACCAGTCCCGCTGATGGAATCAAAGTCCGAGTCGAGATCATGCGTTCTCACTCACACCCGAATGGCTATACATCTTTTCCGACGACGGACCGACACGAGTTTGTGAGGGAGACCCTCACTCATTCACTTCCCCTCCTTTCCATCTGCTGCCCTTCATTTACGCACCGGTTTCTTCCATCTTTTGTTGGCTCCTCGATAGATAGATTGCTTGTTCGTGGATCGACTCTGGCCGGAACATCATGTGGACGCTTAGCGACGGAAGCAGAAGCGATTCTTTTTCATTTATTGGCGTAGAAATTGTCCTTCTTGTCCTTGTGGTGTTGCACCTAGATATGAATTGGTGGATTTCGCTCCACCAGAGGCCAAGATGTGCAAAGTGCCTTCATGGCATGAAGTGCTACGCCTCCTGGATCCAAAAAGGTCCAGTACAAATGTTTTGGAAACCCACCTTTGTGGGGGGACATTACTCAATTAATGGATTGTCTTGATCCCATAGTGATCTCACAAACCGAAAATCACTCATAGTAAAAAGACTAAAAGCTTAAAGAACTGTCTAACTGTCTCAGATCCATGATCACAACAAATGTGTCTCAAGGACACATTGGAGCTCTTGAGATGCAAGCTGGATGCCTTGGCTGAAGGACACAACAGTGAAAATTGTCTCATTTACTTTGATATTGTCTTAGCAATACATAATATACTTTACAAATAGTGTACATACAAAAGTGTATTTAAGAGGCTCAAAAATAAGCCAACATAATCAAGAGAGTATGTTGACTCACCCTTAAAATCCTTCCTGTGTGCTACAGTACCTCCTGCCCCTGTTCCTGTGGACCAATTGTTGTGCCCTCAGACCTTTATTCTCATTATGAATGTGGACGTAGTGTCCCAGTCATGATATACATTCCTGCTATGATAGCAACACCAACAATGGGAAGCATAACACCCAGGGTGACTGTTGCACCTCTAGAGTGACCAGAGCTACCCTTGCAGGGGAACACAGCATTGCAAGGTTTGCCTTTGGGGCTGTGAACACACCATCTTGCAAACAGGTGAAGAACAGATTGGAGGTGTTATTAAGGACTTGCATCACAGCAAGTGTGAAAAGAGGCAGAAAGGTGGTGGTTTTGTTACATTTGTTGGAGTTGCAGCCACAGTGCAATAACAACACCCACTTGGAAGTCTGAGCTCCAGGTTCCAAGGCTCACACATATACACATGACATCAGTGAAGATGGATTCTAGTTTCTGTCAGTTTCTCACCTCAGAAAACCAAAAATACCAGCTGAAACTGGGAAACTGGGAGACTGGGAAACCCATGTCCTGTTTCCTGGAAACAATCTGTGAATATATGTTGTGGAAACCTAAGAAACTAACAGAAACCTGTCAGAAGTATGGAAACTGGGAGGACTACATCAGTAAAAAATGGTCTGGTCTGTAGACACTGCTTAAATCTGTAGACACCATAGACACCATGGCACAACAACACTCTATGTAGTGCTCTATAGCATCATACTGGCTCTATATTGCACAATGTTGTTCCAGTAGCTGATGACTATACTTATCTAGACACAGTAGATGAAACCCAGTCTACATATTACTATGAAGGATGACCAAAATTATGGTTGACTATGGAGATAATTGATTACTCTACAGAGACAGTCCTTTTTTATATTGCACTATGTATCTCACTGCTCAACAAACACATGAATGCTGCTGGTCTGAGGGAAGCACACTGTCAGGACTCACTATTGAAACATTCAGTTCAAGAGTGAGGGGTGAGCTCAAAGATGAGTCAATAGACGTCGAAGATGGCGTGGGCAAGAAGTAGAGTCCAAAGCAGTACCAAATACCAAAGAGGTATGGTCACTGGTAGAGTCAAGCAGGTACACAGAGAAGAAGCCAGGATAGTCACAAGGGGATGGTCCTCAAAGGAGTATCCCAGGGATGGAGAGTGCAGTAAACAAATGGACAGTCTGAAGACTGTCCGCTACTTTATTGAGCGCTTATATACTACAAGAGAACTGCTAAATAGGGAACAAGTCATAACCTTGTTATCAAGCACAATTGCTGGATGAGTAAGAAGTTGGAGTATGCTTACTGAGCATGCTCAGTCATGCTCAGTAAGCTGCTGAGTAAGAAGGCTTCTATTGATGAGTAAGAGCCTTTATTGTCCATGTGCTTACTGCTTTAGTACATGTGCAAAGCACCTGATTCATTTACTGTCAGTTAGTTTAGGGCTGGTCATTGGAGGACTTGTAGTTTGGTTCAGGGAATAGAGTTGCCTATAAGGTCCCTTATATAGTTCTATTAGGGTCCTTAGAGTCGACCCTAATACTTCTATTAAGGTCCTTAGTGTTCCTTTATAGTTTGTTCTATGATTATTAGAGTTAGTCTAATAACACGTTGTAGGGTCTTTAGTATCCTAATAGTGCCCTTTGTAGAGCACTTAGAGTCATCCTGAAGGGTCCTTAGAGAGGCTATAATACTGTCCTTTATTCCTAAAAGGGTTGCCACTAAATGGGGCTTGCTGTATGTTGATTGTGCCAAGAATCACTTGCGCAACAATGCGTGCATGATATTGTGGACACCTCTACTCACCCCTTTTGTCCATGTGAACAGGGTGACACCATAGAGGCTGGGTCTCCTCTAATAAGGAAGGGTCCTTCAAGGACCCTCTCTGGGAAATGGTTCATGACACACACATTGTAACTAGCCATATCCACATTTCTATGAACTCATGTGCTACTCATCCATTATTCTCCTCATACATTTGAAATATATTTTGATCTAGGTGCCTCCTAAGATAATACTTGGGATGGCTTGCATATGGTGACCTTCTCTTGTCCACAACAAGGGAACTTGGGTTGAGCCAAATTGTGGTATTAAGGCACAACTTCACCATATCTGTTTCATGCTGATGACTTCCAAATGAGGCTTGTGGCATCTAGTTGACAGGATGACTTGATGACACTGGTAGCCCCATCTGCAGCCCATGCTGCATGGGACATCACAACAGTTGTGCGGTTTGACCCTTTGAAGTTTGATGAGGTGCTGCAGCATGGTAGTGAGGGAGCCACAAGTCTGTCTGTTAGTGTATATAAGGACCTGCCCTAAGCCTAAGAGAGGGCAAGTTGAATCTTTTGTTGTACTCCCCATAAACAATTGCAGTCTACTTTTGCCCATTTTCCTCTCTCTCTCTCTCTCTCTAAGACATGTCGGACATGTGCTTACTTAAGGTTCCCATGCTCAAACTCTAAGTACCATACACGGCGGTGACACTTCATGCATACATGTTGTGGGATGCACATTGGTGAATGGCTGATACCAATGGATGTAAGCCAATGGATGAGGAAAATCCCCCAGGTGCTTGGGAAGTTCAAAAATGACCTCAATGCATGCCAAGTGAAGCCCTTTATTTACAATAAATGATCATGATTCTGTTGCAAATATTGGTAAGACATACCTTGAAACCCCTTAGATGTCTGAGGCCTATCTCCACTCTCAGTGACAAGAATTGTATCAAATTTTGGTCCCAAACCATGGCCACTGTTAGGGGTGCTTAGGAAGTGCATTGACACAGTAGGTTTTTACATACAAATACACTGTTGCTGACCAGTTGATATAAATTGTGTTGTAGATATTGAAGTGATCGTTGGCATTTGGCATGGTGTGGGATTTGACTTGTGCTTGTGACTGACTGCTTACCTATGCATGCTTGCTTACTCTCTTGCTTACTGGCTAACTGACTCATGCTTGGTTATCACTTACTCATCAAATGACTGATGCTTAGTGATTGCTTACTGGATTGATGACAGATACTAGGAAAGGATGACTCACACATGAGTCATTACTATACCTTTTAGTTGAAATCCCTCTTCTTGGATAGTAATGGGTCTCAACTTTGTGTTTCCTGAGTTTCTGTCATGGTAACTAGCTGTGTCAGTTCTCAAGCCTGAAGACAAGTTTGATTGTTGAGATGTGTTTGAAGAACAGGCTGGTTCCTGTTGTAGAGAATAAGGATCCCTGTAGTGGTCGAAGTGTTTTATGCTAACAGGTTATGGCCAATAGACCCTTCCTAGTATGACTTGGTCTGTCAAGAAGCTAGGGTAAGTTGTAATGGGATAGACTAGGGCTGGTTCCACTAACTATATGCAATCAAGTCTGTCTTAGACCTTGAACATGCAAGAGAGAGAGAGAGTAGAGGAAGGTAGGTCTTTAAGGAAGAGAGCTCTTCTCAGCAAAGTGAGGAGAGACTCTTAGGAGAGGAAGGGATAGGTAGGGTAGATGTAGATGGTGTGTGTGTGTGTGTGTGTGTGTGTGTGTGTGTGGAGTTGATGAAATGGAGAGGTGGATGTGGTTTGAGAATTAGGAGTGGAGTGGGTTGCAGGCAAATATGTTGGAAAAGAGTAGGTTGAATTCTACAAGAGACCAAGCTTAGGGCTTTGGTCACAAAGTACTGAGCTTATATATACAGGAGAAGTGCAGCAATAGCTGTGCTTTGACTGTGCAACTAGTATAGTAGGAGTCATAATAAGTAGGAGTCATAGAAATGAGGCCATGAATGAGTCAGAACCAAGTAACTGTGGAGAGCAAGCAGTCCATAGCAAAAGGTAAGAAATAAGCATAAAAGGGAATTGTTGTAACAGTTTCATATGAATTAGATCAGCCATTATAGAGATATGGTATAAATACTCTGGTGTATCTGAAGTTGAGCCTTATACTCAACTTACTCTCTAAAATTCCTATCAAATTCCTCTCTCTAAAACAAGTCTATTTCTCAAAAGTGATAAGAGGCCCCTCTCATCTCTTTCATACACTCTTGTCTGAGATCATATCAAAGACCTCAAAGGTTAGTGCTTGTTATGATCTACCCCTCTTTCAGTTCATTGCTAACTCTGTTGTGATTTACCCTTCTGTTGGTTCATCACTGACCTCCTTTTCCCTTGTTACTGTTCTCTACTGTCACCCTTGTCTCCTTGGTTACCATTTTATCCCTTGATGTTGATGGTCCTCTATTGTTTCACTTGTTATGTTTCACCTATTGTTTGAGCTCCTTTTTGCTATTGGTTTAGTACTATCTATTGTTCCACATATAGCACTGTACAGCCTCACTAGATACAGTATTTAAGCACCTGTAGAAGCTGGGGAAAGTCCCAAGCATAGCTTTGTCCCATTTCCTATCACATCCCTTGCCCTGTATCCTCTCTCAATCACAACTTGTTGTGCTGGCCTATACTCTGCTTGACTTGAGCACACCTCGGGGAACCCTTGTGTTCCTCTTCCTCCTCTTCCTCTCTCTTATCATTCTTCTCTTCTGTGAAGTAACCAGAAGATCAACTCTGTCTGCTGATTAGTCATTGTCTGACTTAATCTTGAAGATGCTAAACCTTTGGACCAATCCCTTTGAGCTGGCCCCCATTGAATCCTTGAACCAAGTCACAGGGACTTGGCCCCACTGAACCAGGCTAATACTCCAATGGCCATGACACCATAACTGTCAAGACTCACTGTTGAACAATCCAGTTCAAGAGCAAGGGATAAGTTCAAGGATGAGTTGATAGATGTCCAAGATGGCATGGGCAAGAAGCAGTGTCCAAAGCAGTACCAAGTACCAAAGAGGTATGGTTACTGGAAGCATTGAGCAGTTACACAGGGAAGAGACCAGAGTGATCACAAGGGGATGGTCCTTAAAGGAGTATCCCAGGGGTAGAGAGTGCCATAAACAAATGGACAGTCTGAAAACTGTCTGCTACTTTATTGAGCACTTATATAGTACAAGAGAACTGCCTAATGGGGAACAAGTCATAACCTTGTTATCTAGCACAATAGACAGATGAGTAAGAAGTCGGAGTACACTTACTGAGCATGCTCAGTCATGCTCAGTAAGCTGCTGAGTAAGAAGGCTCCTATTGATGAGTAAGAGCCTTCACTGTCCACATGTTTACTGCTTTAGTACACGTGCAAAGCACCTGATTCATTTGCTGTTAGTTAGTTTAGGGCTGGTTGTTACAAACCAAGGCCAAGTCCTGGCCATGGATTGTCCTATTTCACTCAAGAGAGACCTCTCTCACTTTGCATTGCTGACTCCCTTCCATTTACTGGGCTATCCCTCCTGTGGTACAAGATATCGCTATTTCAAAGGCACTATAACATGACCAGGCACCCGTTTCCTAATCGGGTAATCATCGCGTGGCAGCCACATGGCCACCCAGCCACCATGGACCCGAAACAGCGGCACAAACTCTTAGAAACTGTTGCATAAATCATCTGATGTCATCAAGACTCCAATGACATCATGGCTGACTGAGCGACTCCACAGTGACCTCATAGGCTCACTAAGCGCTCCACAGTGACATCATAATGATGTCATCGCTCCACAATGATCAGTAATGCGCTCAGTAAGCCTGAAACTTGACACAAGCAAGTTTATGCCTCTGTAGTCCTATTGGATGGTACCAAAGAGTCTAGAATAGTCCCAGTTCTTTGTAATCGACCTTGTACACTGTATATAAACCCCAATGAAGCATGGCAGTCGTCAGACTGTCCATTTGTGATACTCTCATCTTCCTGGGTACTCCCCTGCGACCGCTCAGTCTAAAGTCTTCCCTCGTCCTCAAGGTACTCTTCAACGACCGCCTTGTTTAAAGTCCCTCACTGCACTGGCCTCTACTCTTCACCTCTGCCTCTTGCAACACATACCAGTCCCCATCTGGTATCTTCTAGTTGTTTGGCTCGTCCTCCTGTTCAATGCCATTTATGCCGCGTACCGTCTGTTCCGACCCTTGCCCACCTGCTCCTGAGTCCTTAGTGATCAGCAGTACGTGTCTTGACACTGGTCATTTGAGGACTTGTAGTTTGGTTCAGGGAATAGAGTTGCCCATAAGCCTTTACTCTGCTTGACCTAAGCTCTCAAGGAACCCTTGTGTTCCTCTCCCTCCTCTGCCTCTCTCTCCTCATCCTCCTCATCTGTGAAGTAACCAGAAGATCAACTCTGTCAGTGGACCAGTCATAACTTGACTTGGTCTTGAGATGCTAAACCTTTGAACCGGTCTCTTGGAGCTGGCCCCCATTGAAACCCTGAACCAAGTCACAGGGACTTGGCCCCAGCTGAACCCTGAGCTGATGCTCTAATGGCCACAATGCTGTAACAGTGCTTGAACTATTTCAAGCAACTCTATCACTTAAGAAGCTAATAAGATTGGTGAACCTTTACACATGGCAAATCAACAGGGTATATCAATCTTCTGCAGGAAGGCCTGCAATGTGTTGACAACGTCCAGGGCATTGTATTCTATCACCAGTGTCCAAACTGAGATGTAATGGAGTGGTTTCTTGGCAATTGAATATGTACTGAAAGGTGCCATCAAATTTGTAGATTGTTCCAACTCCAGAGAAGATGTTTTAATGGACCATGCTAAGAATTGTTAATTGAGAAACATAGATTCCTGGAGTTGAATCCACCAAGCCAATTGTATAATATAATTGTGATGATTAGAGGCCTTAAAGGCATGCTTGGTGTAATTAATGTGGAGGCATTCTGAGCTTTCTGTGTTGAAACCATCAGCAGAGCTGAATTGCTTAATTCCTCCAATGTATTGCTGCATTGAGTGGATTTTTGGAATATTGAAGTGCTTGTGCACTCCAAGGTCAATCAATAAACTTTTATGTGAATGGAACACCTTGAAGGCTTGCTCTATGCACAGAAGAGTTGTTGTTGTATGCCTTTGATACCTTGTGTACGTGATAAAGTCCAATACTGTAGGCTACCCATTAGTTGGACAGCTTAAGTAAGCTACCCATTAGTTGGACAGTCACAAATAGTAACGTGAAACATAATGAAATTTTTGAACCACCGATCGAACCTTACATTGCTGAGATCAAATGTCAAAAATGTGTAATTCGGGGGGGGGGGGGACGCAAACAAAAAACATTGTATCTACTGATTAATCTCCATGCGACGTCTGCCTTGAATGAAAAGCCCACCAAACTGAGGGTGATGAAGGAGCTCAGGGTGCACTCCTATGTGGGACTTGACCTGGGTTGCCAGCTCATTGACAGTGCCCGTCATGTTGAGGCCAAGTGCACCAGAGAGTGCAATGAGATCGTCCTTGCGCTTATATGAAGAGAGTGATTCTGCAAAGAATGAGTACATTGTCATGATTCAGCTCTGGGACTCACCGCTGAACACCCTTGAATCTATTTCCTCCCGAAGTTGCACCTCGTGCGCTGTATCGTTGACCACCTTTTGAGCTGCCGTCTCAGCAGCTTCTCTGGTGAGCTGGGCCTTCTTTTCCTGTCCAGCAAGCCACTGTGCTTTGACCATAGGGTGGGTGACATAACGCGCACTTGTCTTCACTGAACAGCGTGTCTTGCACTTCTGGTTTTCCAGCTCCTTTCTTGCATCTGATGCCACACACTTCATGATGGTGCAGTGGGCGTTGCTGGAGGTGCTCTCTGCCCTGGATATAGCGAGCTCCCTTTCTAGTAGTTCTACTGTCATCTGGAGTTGGGACATCTCTGAATGAAACTTCTGCGGTATGGTGGGGATTGGTGCATGGGTGGGACCAAGGGCAATAGAGATAGACATCGCAGAGGATGAAGGAGGGTTGTGAGAGCGAGTAAAGTGACTGGGAAACAGGGAGGAGTTGCAGTCGACACAGATATCGTGGGCAGGTGATGCGTTTTGTATGACAGACACATGTTCAGCGCCACTGGCACACAAGGACATGGGTGAGTTAAGTGAGAAGTGAATGCATGGGGCAGGGTTGGTGTGGATGGCAGGGGATGGAAATGAAACATGTGGTTGTTGTGAGTCTGGATCATGGCCCTGCGGTGGCTCGTAGTCAAAGTCATCATCATTGTCCATGTCCCAGTCAAAAGGGGTTGTGTCTTCAACCTCCTCAGAGCAGGTTTTCCAAGGAGGCATCGCTGTCAGAACAGGTGGAGGGAAGAGGGGAGGATGAAGGGACATCTGCAGGAAATGATGCTGGCACATGCTGGGTGGTGGAATACAATTTTGAAGGGGCAAAGTCGGCCTCAGTGAATATGAGGGGGTTGAATGGAAAGATGCCAGTGGAGGAGAAAGCAGAGGCAAGCAGTTTCTGGGACATTGTGTGAGCACGCACCTTCATGTACTCGACAATGACATTGTACCATGTCATATGAACGTTTTCACAGATGCGGTGGTCACAATGGTTGGACCAGTTCCGCTGTGTCTGGGAAAAAACTTTCACATTGAGCGGTTGGAGTTTGTGTGTGCACTTGGAGGGGAAGGCAATGACAATGACTCCATGCTCAAATGTGAGTGCCTGGAGTTCATCAGTTTTGTGAGAGCTGTGGCCATCAACAAACAGGATGACAGGGTCACTGGAGACCTTCTGGGCCAGTGCAAAGGGGAGGAAGGTGTCACGGAACCACAATGACCCAATCTCATTGTCCATCCACCCATTTGGGGATGTGGCAATTCCTCCAATTTCAGTGGACAGCTCATTGGGAATCACTGGGACAGGCCCAGTTGAAAGAACGAAGGTGGGGGGCACAGACAGCCCAGAAGGTGAGATGCACTCAACAATTGTGATGAGTTCAAGAGAGTCAGACTGCACACAATAGAAATTTGACTTCTTGAGGCTGCGCATGTGGTAAAATTGTTTGTAGCGTTTGCAGCCCCCACCAAGTTGGATCCCCTTCTCATCCATGTTCCAGATGTGCTGTGGTGGGAGCTCTGGATGGTCATCATAGACCTGCTTAACCAGTTCAAAGTAATGAGTGACATTTGAAGAATTAAAATTCTGTGTGCGCTTGGGGTCCAGGGAACTTGGCTTTGAGAGTTGAAGGTCCATGTGCCGCATCCGGAATTGATGGTGCCAGTTGATACCTGGCATGACACCAGACATATCATGTACGATGGAGTTGACCTCCATCTGGTCCATGGGCTTGGCCATCAAAGCCTTGTGGTCGATCCAAGTGACCAGTGCCTCTTCCTGCCTCTCCAAGAGCAATTGTTGGCCCTCATGTGAATCCTTCCTGGAACAACGCCCATTGATGCGGTCACTCAGTGTTTGATGAGGAATCTAAGAGTGTTTAATAGAGTCAGCAAGAAAAACAAGCAGCTCCTCACCTCATGCGCGATTTGCAGCTGCTGTCATGAACCATTCTCCGGAGAGGGCCCTTGAAGGACCCTTCCTTATAGGAGGAAACCCAGCCTCTATGGTTGTCACCCTGTTCACACGAGCAAAAGGGGTGAGTAGAGGTGTCCACAATATCGCGCACACATTGTTGCGCAAGCGATTCTCGGCACAATCGACATACAGCAAGCCCCACTTAAAGGCAACCCTTCTAGCAACAAAAGACAGCATTAGGGCCTTCCTAAGGACCCTTTGGAACGACCCTTAGGAACTCTACAATAGGTACTAACCTGGTATCAAAGGCCCTACAACGCGTTATTAGACCAACTCTAATAACTATAGAACGAACTATAAGGCAACACTAAGGACCTTAATAGAAGTATTAGGGTCGACTCTAAGGACCCTAATAGAACTATATAAGGGCCTTATAAGATAACACTATTCCCTAACCAAACTACAAGTCCTCAAATGACCGGCCCTAAACTAACTAACAGGAAATGAATCAGGTGCTTGCACGTGCACTAAAGCAGTGAACACGTGGACAATGGAAGCTCTTACTCATCAAGAAGAGTCTTCTTACTCAGCAGCTTACTGAGCATGACTGAGCATGCTCAGTAAGCATCCCCCGACTTCTTACTCATCACTCTATTGTGCTTGATAACAAGGTTATGACTTGTTCCCTATTTAGCAGTTCTCTTGTAGTATATAAGCGCTCAATAAAGTAGCGGACAGTCCTCAGACTGTCCATTTGTTTACGGCACTCTCCATCCCTGGGATACTCCTTTAAGGACCATCCCCTTGTGACTATCCTGGCCTCTTCCCTGCGTGACTGTCCTACTCTCACAGTAACAATACCTCTCTGGTATTTGTTACTACTCTGGATTCTACTCCTTGCCCACGCAGTCTTGGACATCTATCGACTCGTCTTCGAGCTTATCCCTCGCTCTTGAACTGGATAGTTCAATAGTGAGTCTTGACAGCTGCTCGTCTGCTTTTGAAAGGCCCCCCTGCCACTCTGTGATTGCTGCTTGAATGCGGTCCTCATATGCATTGTCCATCTGCTTTTGCTTCAAATCGGGAGGCATGAATTGATGTGTGTTTAAGCACCCTGCAGTGTAGCAGCATTGTGGAAAGGATGAGGGATAAGGAACATATGTGATCAGCCGACAATGCCAATTTGAAGTGCCGACTCAAACAACTCAAACTCTAACATTGTGTGTGACATCCTCTCCAAAAATCCCAGAAAGGGGAAATCATCAAACAGGGGTCTTTTGACACCCAAAAAAAACTGTGGACTCCCATTAATCAGCACTTTGACCCCCAGGTTAAAAGAAATCTCAATCTTTATTGTATGTATGCCCACATGTTCTGTCCGACTAATGGGTAGCCTACAGTAGTGCTTGGGCTATGAGTACCACCTGGGGATCCACACCACCAGCAATAACACCCAATAGACTCTGTACCATGTCATGATACTCCCACCCTGTCCATTTTGAAACATTAGAAACACTGTGCTTGAGTCCTGAGTACCCTGGCAGAGCTTGAAAGTGTTTGTCCAAATATTTGGCACCCATTAACTGAGCACACCATTCCATAAGGTGACAAAATACACCTAAGAAATGTTGATGGAGGATATCAGGGGAAATGCACATGAAGATATCTGTATGGGGCATGCCAACCCAAAATTACAAGAAGACCCCATGCAAGCCTGATTCTGAGAACTCCAGAGCATGATGGCCCCTACCTTTCTTTTCTAGAAAGAAGAATGGGCTAGCTATTAGTGCTTTAGAGGGGCAAATGGTTCCTCTCTTGAGGTGTTCATCTAGATATTCTTTTAATGCTATTAACTCCTTTGGAGTGAGCCTATAGATGCTGCAGTCTTTACATGGGGTACCTGGTTTGAGGTTAATGGCATGATCCCATGGTGCATGAGCAGGGAGGTGTTGGGAGGCTTGTTTGTCAAACACGCTTTGCCAGACCTTGAATTTGGTTGGGATTAGTTCCACAAGGGACTGTGTCGGTGTAAGATTATGGCTGGCCTTGAAATCACATGCAAAAGTGTGACATGACACCACATGAGACTGACACCTCAGCTCCCTTTCATCCCTTGCCACCTCCCTCTTGTTCCAGGCCTTCCACTGACTGCACACCACAAGCCACCTTGCATGTGACATCAAGACCTTGATTGCATCACCCAGCCCTTGCCACTGACCATGCGTGCATGCCACACCTCCACACACTAGACATGTTTGCATCCCAAGTTTTTCATCATGGCCTCAACTGCCTCACCCAGTCTTGATTCCCTTTGATACCTCTCTTTCTTTCATGCCTTTCATCTCTAGTACCTTCTCTCCTGTATATAAACTGCTTAGCTGCTCAGTTCCAGTAAGTTGAGAATCAGACCCCTCTTTTCAACCCACTCCTCTCTGTCTGAAAAACAAGAAGCATCACCAGTCACATGGACCACTTGCTCCACTCTCTCCCCCTCTCCTCTCTCTTACCTTGGACCAGTCAGCCTTTTGATCTCACACGCACATCCTCTGACTCACTACATCAGTTGGTTGTCTTTTGCCAGCTTGGTGGATGTTGTACTCTTTGCTTGGATGCATGATGGATGGCATTGGAAGGCAGTATGAATTTGTTGGTCAACAAGGGGTTCCTCCTTATCCATGGTGTCACAAAATATTAATGCTGCTACATCCTTGAAAGATGGTTCCTCATTTTCCAGGAAGGTGAGGGCTTTTATCATTCCTCTGCATGTACAGTGAGGTGATGGGACTGTTATAAAGGGTTGTGTCATTATACATGTTGCTGGGCAATTCTGCAAGGTGATAGTGTCATTGGTCCAATTGATGTCCAGGTTGTGATGTCTTAGCCAGTCAGTGCCTAGGATAATATCATGGTCTCCTATGTTGGTAACAAGGAATTCTGCCTGTTTGTCATGTGTGTTATGGCATTGCGGCTGTTGGAGCATTAGCTCAGAGTTCAGTGGGGCCAAGTCTCTGTGACTTGGTTCAAGGGTTCAGTGGGGCCAGCTCAAAGAGATGTTGGATATACAATCTGTCATATAGATTAATCCACCTCACTGTACCCAAGGCTAGGTAGCTCAGTGGTTAGAGCACCTGGTATATATCCGGGAGGTCCTGGGTTCAATCCCCAGTCTGGCTATTTTCTTAATTGCACCAGGATATAGGGAATCATGTGAGCACATGTCAACCCCCTCCTCTGAGGTCCCCAGGTTGGGTCACATAGTGTTGAACCCACAAGTCAGACCCAAGAGGGTGGCAATGACTAAGCACCTCCTGTGAGGTCCCTCTATCTGTGGTTGCATTTCACAACAAGAGACCGGATCAAGAATTTAGCGTCTCAAGACTAAGTCAGACAATGACTCAGCCCACAGACAGAGTCAATCTTCTGGTTTCACAGAAGAGGAGGGCAATGAGAGAGAGACAGAGGAGGAAGAGGAACACAAGGGTTCCTTGAGGTGTGCTCAGGTCAAGCAGAGTATAAGCCAGCACAAGCAAGTTGTGATTTGAGAGAGGATACAGGGCAAAGGATGTGACAGGAAATGGGACAAAGCTAAGCTTGGAGCATTCCCCAGCTCTTACAGGCACTTAAATACTGTATCTAGTGAGGCTGTACAGTACCATATGGGGAACAATAGATGATAGTGAGCCAATAGCAAAAAGGAGCTTTAAACAAATAGATGAAACACAAAAGGTAAAACACAAGGGACCATCCGCATCAAGGGATGAAACAGTAACCAAGGGAAATGGGGGTGATGTAGTAGAAGTAGAAACAAGGGTTAGAGACAAAACAAGGGGAGATCACAACAATGTGTGCCTCCCATTGCTTTTATCTGAAGTTGCTGATGGTGCTATATCTGATTAAACCATTGGTGTTGTGGTGCCATCCACATTCTGTGCTGGTAGGGGCTTTTTCAAGCTACAAAGGTGGAGGTTATGTTGGTTCACGAATTTTTCATGGATTATCATTCCCTCTGCCCTGCTGTCTATAAGGGCACTTGCACCAATTTCCTTGGCACTGATTTTCCCCACAAGTGTTACTTTCAAGGCTATGGAAGGGGATCTTTTATTCTTTGTAAAGAATTTGGGGTAATTGATTTGTATGGGTATAGTGGCAATCTGTACCATATTCCTTAGCAGTGCACTAAGGGGTTCTATCAAAAATCCATAGGAGCAGAATGTGGATGCAGAATGCTAGCAGCAAGACTCTCTTGCCAAGTTACAAGGGATGCAATAGGAACTGGGTCAGTTTCTTTCTGTTCAGGTTGTTCTTCCTGAATGGTAGCTAAATGGACTGCTGTCTGTGAGGACTGTCTGGGGCAGTGAGCATGAGCAGCAGCTTTCTTAGACCTGCAGTCCTTAGCCATGTGGTTGGGTTCACCACAGTAGTAGCATAGCTTCAGTTTAGTGTGGCATAGTTTCTCAGCCTTTGTGAGAGTGTTACATGGAGGGTTGCTGTTCCAACACTTTCACTTGGTTCCCCTTGATAGAGATTGATTTCTACTGGGATATCTGGGTCATTAGTGGTTAGTCCCCTAGCTTGTATGGTTGGTTTCCCTGTACAGAATGATGGTGACATCCACATGTGATATACTTGATCAAACTTGTGTGCCTTCTTTACCAGTGCTGCTAAGGTAGTGGGGGCAGGTGTTATACCCAATATCTTTGTGTGAATCCCTTGGTTTAAATTTTGGTGGAAGGCAAACATTTTGGTGTTTTCATCTGCTTGTGATTGGGTCACATGATGGGACCACTTCTGGTACCATTCATTGAACAGAGTGTTGCCTTGTTGAAGGGAGTGCATTACTGTCGTTTTCACGTGACCTTGCACTTGCCATTTTTGGATGTCATTTCAAGTGCGAAAATAAAACTGCTATATCTCAACAGTTTCTCAACAGATTGCCTTGAAACTTTGACAGTAGAACCTTATATGTTGTATCTAGGTGCAGCTAAAATATGGGAGCCTAATATTTAATTCTTGAAATGTCGATTTTCGGGTGGTGACATGAGTGCAAAACTTTGAACTGCCATATCTCAACTGTTTCTGAACCGATTGACTTGAAACTTCGACAGTGGGATCCCATGTACTGTATCTAGGTGCAGCCCAAGAGTTGGGGTCTGATTCTTAGTTTTTGAAGTTTCGGTTTTTGGGTGTGATCTGAGTTCGAAATTTCGATCTGCCATATCTCAACCATTTCTCAATAGATTGCCTTGAAACGTGGACAGTGGGACCTTATATACTGTATCTAGGTGCAGCGAAAATATGGGAGCCTAATATTCAGTTTTTGAAGTTTCGATTTTTGGGTGCCGAGCTGCATGCGAAATTTTGTACTGCCATGTCTCAACCATTTCTCAATGGATTGTCTTGAAACTTGGACAGTGGAACCTCATGCACTGTAGCTAGATGTTTCACTCATTGGATGTTCACGTTTTGGGGTGCCAACCCCAAGCATGATAATATTACATTATCCCTACAGCTGAATCCATCCATGATATGATATGACTATTACAACTGTACCACGTGAGAAGGGCACACTTAAGTTCATGGGGCTGGACAAGGACTGAGGGAAGAGTGAAAGAGACAAAATTGAAATGATGATGTGAGGCGTGCGTCGAGGCAGCAATAGGCATCGGCACGGGTACATGTGCGTGTAGCTTCTTCAGTGAGTCTTCGGCCTCGCACGCACGTGGTCACATTGTCGCAAAGGGGGGTGTGCACGTTCTGAGGTGTTGCCATGCGTTGGAACGCAGGCACAGTGTGGGGAAGCAGGAGGGAGGAGTGTGCTTGCGTCATGTGTCAAATGTGTCATCGCGATGTGGTGTTGCCAGGCATCGGCCGTGTTGCTGATATTGGTGCTGCTGCTGCTGCTGTTGTTGTTGATCCTGGTGCTGCTGTCATGGCAGAGGCTGAGGCGTGGTCATTTGAGGCAATGGGGTGGCGAGAGGCAAGGGCGTAGGCAATGGCGTTATGGAAAGGCGTGAGCATCTGAGGGGGTGACTTACGTGTTGCTCGTGCTGTCATCATATGGGCGCGGCGACAAGGTCTTCGCCACTGCAGGTGATGGCAGCGCTCATGGGTGAGATTGTACATATGGATGGGGATGCGGTGGAAGGGGAGGAGTGGTGCGGTGTGGTGCTTGCATCGGCGACTTCTCCTGTGGCGACATCGTGGTGGCGGCTGGTGATCTTTCTGCGGGGCGGCGTCGAGGTAATGATGGGCGATGCTGGACATGCGGGAACTGCAGGGACGATGGGAGCGGGCGATGTGAAGGCGTGACATTTTGGCAACCATACCCGCTGTTACGGGGCAGGGTGGGGAATGCGGCGGCATAGGTTTTGCCTGGAGTCGCATAGAAGCGCGGCTGTGTGCATGCATACGTTGGGCAGCAGAGAGGTGATGTCGTGCTGGGCGGGAGAGCGGGTAAATGCGCGCACGCACCGAGGGGGTCCAGGGGGTGTGATCCATTCGTCGTGAAGGGAAGTAGGATGTTCACATCCTCAGAAAGCGCCGAAGAGTGTCCTGCCGGTGAGAAGGGACGAGCGTGACATGTCCACCGTGACGTCGCTCAGAGGTGCCTTGGACTCCGATGTTGAGGATGCAAGAAGTAGACCTGTCTCTTCAAAGGTCTCCCGGATTGCCGTCATTTGATACAAATCATCCTGCTTCCTGTTGCAGTTGCCTCCAGGAGAGACCTGGGTGATATGGACTGGGGGTGGGATCAGCCAAAGGTACAGTGCACGATGTCACCACCACTTGGATAAGCAATACGTAGATTCAAATAGCGTGAGAATGTGCGAGTAAGCACTCCAAGTGCTAGCATGCACAAGCAAAAATCCGGAACCGTGACTGCGAATACTGAGACTACAGATAGGAAAACAAGAGAGAGACAAGCGATCCGACTTATTCCTACATAGGTCTCCTGGTGCTTTTCTTATAGCTCTGTCCCTTCTCACCGGCAGGACACTCTTCGGCGCTTTCTGAGGATGTGAACATCCTACTTCCCTTCACGACGAAATGGATCACAGCCCCCTGGACCCCCTCAGATGCAGTGCGCGCGTTTACCCGCTCTCCCTGCCCAGGCACGACATCACCTCTCTGCTGCCCAACGTAATGCGCGCACACAGCCGCGCTTCTATGTGCAACTCCAGGCAAAACCCATGCCGCCGCGTTCCCCACCCTGCCCCGTAACAGCGGGTACGGTTGCCAAAATGTCACGCCTTCACATCACCCGCTCCTGTCGTCCCTGCAGTTCCTGCACGTCCAGCATCGCCCATCATTACCTCGACGCCGCCCCTGCAGAAAGATCACCAGCCGCCACCATGATGTCGCCACAGGAGAAGTCGCCGATGCAAGCACCATGCCTGCACCACTCCTCCCCTTCCACCGCATCCCCATCCATACGTACAACCTCACCCACTGAGCGCTGCCATCACATGCAGTGGTGAAGACCTCGTCGCCTGCGCCCATATGATGACAGCATGAGCAACACGCAAGTCACCCCCTCAGACTGCTCACGCCTTTCCATAACGCCATCGCCTACGCCCTTGCCTCTCACCACCCCATTGCCTCAGACATACCACGCCTCAGCCTCTGCCATGACAGCAGCACCAGGATCAACAACAACAGCAACAGCAGCAGCACCAATATCAGCAACACGGCCAACGCCTGGCAACACCATGTCGCGACGACACATTTGACACACAACGCAAGCACACTCCTCCCTCCTGCTTCCCTGCACTGTGCCTGCATTCCAACTGCATGGCAACACCTCAGAACATGCACACCCCCCTTTGCGACAATGTGACCACGCGCGCACAAGGCCGAAGACTCACTGAAGAAGCTACATGCACATGTACCCGTGCCGATGCCTATTGCTGCCTCAACACACACCTCGCATCATCATTTCAATTTTGTCTCTTTCACTCTTCCCTCAGTCCTTGTCCAGCCCCATGAACTTAAGTGTGCCCTTCTCACGTGGTACAGTTGTAATAGTCATATCATATCATGGATGGATTCAGCTGTAGGGATAATGTAATATTATCATGCTTGGGGTTGGCACCCCAAAACGTGAACATCCAACAAGTGAAACATCTAGCTACAGTGCATGAGGTTCCACTGTCCAAGTTTCAAGACAATCCATTGAGAAATGGTTGAGACATGGCAGTATGAAATTTCGCATGCAGCTCGGCACCCAAAAATCGAAACTTCAAAAACTGAATATTAGGCTCCCATAATTTCGCTGCACCTAGATACAGTATATAAGGTCCCACTGTCCACGTTTCAAGGCAATCTATTGAGAAATGGTGTTAAGATTCTCTTGACTCTCGAATTGTCGTCTGTTTCTGCTGACTCATCTGTGATTGCTCATATGCCCGCTTATCAATCTGGCTTAGTGATGGCTTACTGATTGGCTTACTGATCGCTTACTGATTGCTTACTGATTGCTTACAGATTGCTTACTGATTGCTTACTGATTGCTAGGAAAGAATGACTCACGCGTGAGTCATTTCTAACATTCTGAATTGCGCTTTCTGTATTTGGATACTACTGGTTCTCAGCTATGTACACCCCGAGTTTCATACGAATCGGATCAGTAGTTATCGAGATATCGTATAAATAGTCTGTAGTACCAAGAAGTCGAGCCTTACGCTCGACTTACACTTTTCACAAGACAACCATCTTGTCAAACGATCTAAAACAAATTATAGTGCAGACTCTACCTGAAAGAGGCCCCTCTCTTTTTCTACATTCAATCTTCCTGAGATAATATCAAAGGGTTCGAAGTCTAGTGCTTGAACTATATCAAGCAACTCTTTCAAAAGAAGAGTCGGTACTAAGATCTGTCAGATCTTAACAAATGGTTGAGATATGGCAGATCGAAATTTCGAACTCAGATCACACCCAAAAACCGAAACTTCAAAAACTAAGAATCAGACCCCAACTCTTGGGCTGCACCTAGATACAGTACATGGGATCCCACTGTCGAAGTTTCAAGTCAATCGGTTCAGAAACAGTTGAGATATGGCAGTTCAAAGTTTTGCACTCATGTCACCACCCGAAAATCGACATTTCAAGAATTAAATATTAGGCTCCCATATTTTAGCTGCACCTAGATACAACATATAAGGTTCTACTGTCAAAGTTTCAAGGCAATCTGTTGAGAAACTGTTGAGATATAGCAGTTTTATTTTCACACTTGAAATGACATCCAAAAATGGCAAGTGCAAGGTCACGTGAAAACGACAGTAAGGTGTTTGATTCCAACTGTGCGTCTGCTTGGATGAAATGATTGGCAAATGCTGTCTTAAAGTCTTGCCAGGAGCCATAATTGATTGGTTGTAAGGCTTGGGCCTTCATTGTTAGTTCCTGAGCCAATGTCCCAATGATTCTTGAAGTCTAGTAATCCTCGACATGTCCTATGAGGTAGTACTGATCCTAAGTATGCTAGTTCTGGGAAGTAGCACCATAGGCCAACTATAGATCCTGGGGGAGATTGGCTACTACTTGAGTGCTCTACCAGAGAAGTAGCAAATGGGATTAAATGAATGGAAGTGGAACTGGAATAGCTGGGGGGAGTAACTGGTAATGGGTGGTCTACTTGGGATCCTGAAACTGCAGAAGCAGAGTGGCAGCCTCTTCATCTGTAAGAGGATGCCAGAGTGGTTGATGTGGAAGATGTCTATCTCCTGGGGTCCACAGGTTTATGCCTGGTGGCATGGGGGGAGTGTTGGGACAATAGTCACAGTTGCACACCTCTCAGAGGCAAAGGCAGACTCCTGGATGAGTTGGGATGGGAGACCTGCAGGTGATAAGGCTACTGGCTGGGGTCTGTCTTACTACAGGGGTGAGAGCTCAACTGATGGTGGAGAGTCCTTCAGGGACAGGAGGGCCAGTGTAGACTGCTGGAGGGGGTGAGTACAATCCTGCAGGGTCTACAAGGTTCTGTGGGGCATCAATGATGCCATGGGTCCACGTTACTTTGATCCAATTGTAGATGTATCTTCTTCCTTCTACTTATGCTTATGCCAATTGGAGGGTTGCTTGTCCCCCTTGTGTGGATCTGTTAAGGCAGAGTTGATTGCACTGCATGGCAATATGCTCATGCATAAGGGTAAAAAGGGTTAGATAGTATGAGGCCTGGCCCTTCATTAATTCTTGGATGAGGGCATAGTGCTGTGGTAGGATTACCTCAGTCCACAGCTTCTCATTGCTGTCAGTGAGGGTGAGGATGCAGATTGGTTGTCCGTCGAAGTCTCTTGAGTTTGAGAGGTGTCAATATAATAATTGGCATCAGGTGGGTTCAATGAGATGGTTCAGGGTGTTGAGAAAGAGGTCATACTGCACCTGGTTTAGGATTTGACCAAAGGGGGAGGAGGCCTATCAGGTCTCGGAGAATGTAGGAGTTGTGCAACCAAATGCCAATGTGTTGGCAGTCATAAATGTTGACAATGGACATGGGGGGGGAAGTAAATGTCCCAAAGGGCTGGGAGGTGATTGAGAATGAGTTCTCTTTGGTGAAGGATGGCATTGTCTTCTGAGTCATACTTGGAGTCATTTGGATTGGGGGAAACTGTGAATTTCAGAGCCACTACAGGTACTTTGATTTCATGGTCTAGTGTTACAAGGGTAGTTCTTACTTTTTAAGAACTGTGCACTAGGAGGCTATGTTGATGATACCCAGGTGAAGGGGATCCAAAGTAAGCAAAGGGTTCAAGGGGAGACAGGGTAGGAAACAAAAGTGAGCTAAGTGTTACCAAGTGGTTTGGGGTCCAGATGATGCCAGAACACGTGAACTATGGACTGCATCGTTTGCATCATATGTGCATCAGATCTTGACCATTTGGGTTCTTTGATATTGCATTTGGAACACGTTGATTGTATCTTTCTGAAGATGTACTGAAGAAGCAATGAGTAGCATTGCTTCTGTCCCAGATGCTCTTGTACTGCCATGTACATCACTTCCCTGATTGGGAAAGTACTTTTGACACCAAGATCGCTACTAGGGAAGCACTTAATGCTTCCAGCACCGAGATCATTTTCACAGAATGTTAAGGCTCCAAAGTGCCTTAAATAAGATCAATGGTCGCATCTATAAACATGTCCTACCAATGCAGATATGCTTGAGTCAAGCAAGCAATACTTGTGGAGGGGAAGGAATGTTAGATCCTTCTTGAGTATGGCAACAAGATGAGAGGGGATCTGCAGATGGGGTGGGAGTCAACTGTTTGGGATTGGCAAACTAAGTTGAGCTTAGGGCTCAACTGCTACAGACTGGGGGCTTTATATAGCCCTACAGGGATAAGGTTCATGCTACTGTAGTCCTGGTCAGTGCTATAGAAGCAAAAGGCAGCTCATAGAAGCAAGGTTGCTTCTATGTAAACAATCTTGGTGCTGGAAGCATTAAGTGCTTCCCTAGTAGCAATCTCAGTGTCAAAAGTACGTTTCTAATCAAGGAAGCGACGTACATGGCAGTACAGGAACATCTGGGACAGAAGCAATGCTACTCATTGCTTCTTCAGTACATCTTCAGAAAGATACGATCAATGTGTTCTGAATGCGATATCAATGGACATAAACAATCAGGCCCCTTTTACCAACCGAGAATTCTTGAATCTTGAACTTGAACTTGGATTTCAGGATTTTCCGGGAGTGACAGGAGTGACAGGAGTGATGTAAGTGATATGATGTATATAATAAATTAATATGCATTTTTTTTTGTTGTCATTTGCATATTCACATATTTGGGGTTACACATGATGTGTCAGCGTCAAACTTGGAGTCGAGCAGTCCAACTTGAGCTCAACATCTGGGTGCTTGCAGCTGTCATGAACCATTCTCCAGAGAGGGCCCTTGAAGGACCCTTCCTTATAGGAGGAAACCCAGCCTCTATGGTGTCACCCTGTTCACTCGAGCAAAAGGGGTGAGTAGAGGTGTCCACAATATTGCGCATGCATTGTCACGCGAGCAATTCTCGGCACAATCGACATACAGCAAGCCCCACTTAGAGGCAACCCTTTTAGCAATAAAAGACAATACTAGGACCTTCCTAGGGACCCTTTAGGATGACTATAAGTGCTCTACAATAGGCACTAACATAGTATCAAAGACCCCGCAACGCGTTATTAGACTAACTCTAATAACTATAAAATGAACTATAAGGCAATACTAGGGACCTTAATAGAAACATTAGGGTCGACTTTAAGGACCCTAATAGAACTATATAAGGGGCCTTATAGAATAACACTGTTCCCCGAACCAGACCACAAGTCCTCAAATGACCAGCACTAAACTAACTAATAGGGAATGAATCAGGTGTTTGCATGTGTACTAAAACAGCGAACACGTGGACAAGGAAGGCTCTTACTCATCAAGAGAAGCCTTCTTACTCAGCAGCTTACCAAGCATGACTGAGCATGCTCAGTAAGTGTACTCTAACTTCTTACTCATCACTCTATTGTTCTTGATAACAAGGTTATGACTTGTTCAATATTAAGCAGTTCTCTTGTAGTATATAAGCACTCAATAAAGTAGCGGACAGTCCTCAGACTGTCCATTTGTTTACGGCACTCTCCATCCCTGGGATACTCCTTTAAGGACTGTCCCCTTGTGACTATCCTGGCCTTCTCTCTGCGTGACTGCTCTACTCTCACAGTAACAGTGCCTCTCTGGTATTTGTTACTACTCTGGACTCTACTCCTTGCCCACGCTGTCTTGGACGTCTATCGACTCGTCTTCGAGCTTATCCCTCGCTCTTGAACTGGATAGTTCAACAGTGAGTCTTGACAGCAGCCCCATTTTCACCAGAGCTGTTATGAACCAAGGCCAGGTCCTGGCCATAGATGGTCCTATTTCACTCAAGAGAGACCTCTCTCACTTTGCATTACCAACTCCCTTCCGTTTTCTGGGCTATCCCTCCTGTGGTGCAAGATATCGCTATTGCAAAGGCACTATAACACGACCAGGCACCTGTTTCCTAATCGGGTAATCATCGCGTGGCAGCCACATGGTCACCCAGCCACCAGGAACCCGAAACAGTGGCACAAACTCTTAGAAACTGTTGCATAACTCATCTGACATCATCAAGACTCCAATGACATCATGGCTGACTGAGCGACTCCACAGTGACCTCATAGGCTCACTAAGCGCTCCACAGTGACATCATAATGATGTCATCGCTCCACAATGATCAGTAATGCGCTCAGTAAGCCTGAAACTTGACACAAGCAAGTTTATGCCTCTGTAGTCCTATTGGATGGTACCAAAGATTCTAGAATAGTCCCAGTTCTTTGTAATCGACCCTGTACACTGTATATAAGCCCCAATGAAGTATGGCAGTCGTCAGACTGTCCATTTGTGATACTCTCATCTTCCTGGGTACTCCCCTGCAACCACTCAGTCTAAAGTCCTCCCTCGTCCTCAAGGTACTCTTCAACGACCGCCTTGTTTAAAGCCCCTTGTTGCGCTGGCCTCTACTCTTCGCCTCTGTCTCTTGCAACATGTACCAGTCCCCATCTAGTATCTTCTAGTCGTTTGGCTCGTCCTCCTGTTCAACGCCGTTTACGCCACGTACCATCTGTTCTGACCCTTGCCCACCTGCTCCTGAGTCCTTAGTGATCAGCAGTACATGTCTTGACAAGAGCTGCACATACAAAATTTGCACAAAGATGTGCACCCACACATTGGTGACACATATTCTGCCTTATGACATGCTTGCAATACCCCACTTGGAAGGAGTGGAAGGAAGGGTTAGAAAAAATATTTTACATATCACATATAAACCCAGCAAATCACACCAGAAAATAACTCATATTTGAAATGGACTCATATTAGTTTATTATGTCACTTACATCACACCTGTCATTCCTGTCACTCCCAGAAAATCCCAAAATCCAGTTCAAGTTCAAGATTCAAGAATTCTCGGTTGGTAAAAGGGGTCTCAAGATCTGACACACACATGATACAAACAGTGCAGTCCATGATTCAGGTGTTCTGGCATCTTCTGGACCCCAAACCACTCAGTAACACAGAAGCAACTATTGCTTCTATGAGCTGCCTTTGCTTCTATAGCACCGACCTGTACTACAGTAGCATGAACTTTATCCCTGAGGGTTATATAAAGCCCCCAGTTTGTAGCAGTTGAGCCTTAGGCTTGACTTAGTTTGCCAATCCCTAACAGTTGACTCCTACCCTGTCTGCAGAGCCCCTCTTATCTTGTTGCCATACTCTGAAAGGATCTAATACTCCTTCCCCTCCATGAGTATTGCTTGCTTGACTGAAGCATATCTGCATTGGTAGGACACATTCTTAGACATGACCATTGATCTTATTTAAGGCACTTTGGAGCCTTAACACTAAGGCAGGGTAGAGATGAAGGTTGTCAAGGGTGTTCAAGTAAGCATTCTCAAATGATATATATCCTCTCTCAGCCACTCTTAAGTAAGCAATGAGTAATACCCCCTGCCATCAAGGAAGTCATGAATGGAAGTGTGTTGAAAATAGACGCAGTATGTGTGATTAGATAGCAGCAGATGATAAGATCGCAGGCAGATCTATCAGACAATAGTTCAGTTTGGTTGACACAAAACTGATATAAATAATGTACCTATCAGACAATAGCTACAATGCGTCGTCAGTACTGTGAGATAAGATATCATAGTGTAAATACTCACTTCAGTTTGGTTGACACAAAACTGAAGTGATCTATATACTTTGTGGCGTTCTTAAGTACCTGAGACCACCACTGGATGCAGTACAGTTAACTACCATCACAGATCACTAAGTAAGTCCGAGGATCAGTTGTAAGTAGCTACCGATTGTCCTAAATCACTCTATCAGTGTAACTAACGCATGCTGCAGCGTATGAGCTGAGCCGGTGATGCCCGGTCTGGGTGATCTGACGTGTCAACACATCCGAGTTGTGATCATATCACAACACACCTGAGACTCTGGGCAGTGCAGATCTCAACAAAGTGATGAGAAAGGATCCTTGATAAGTGAAATGATAGACAGGGGCCAATGTTTCCAAATGGCAACATATGGATGAGTTGAACAAATAATGGTTCAACTGCTTGACGAGGTCAGGGTTGGTAGGCAGCACCGCAAAAGTGTGGGCAGTTTTGGCCCAGAAGGTTGAGACAAAGGTGTCAGTGGATGGTCACTGGAGCAAGTGACCTATAGTAGGGATGGAAGAGTGTGTGTCACATCATCCTGCTTCTTCCAAAGGACACCAGTGTTCAAGTTCGCTTTGTCAGACACAGTAAACTTGAAACTGGCGAGGGTGAAAGGTGTATTCTGCACAATCAGAGGGGTTAAAGAAGCCATGCAGAATGGGAGGAAGGTTTTCTTGTTTGGAAGTGGGGTCATCCTCTGTGTAAGTCCCCAGGAGAGGAAGTACTGCAATAGGGGGAAGTCCAGGTGGTGGAGACAGCCCCAGAACAAGGGGGAAAGATTGGGGAAGAGTGAGAAGTTGGATGTTGGGAGTATGAGGCTCCAGAGACCCAGTGGTTGGGATGTTGTCAGACACTTGATGGATCAACTGGTTAGCATAGGGTGGTAGAGACTGTCCAGATGTCAGGACTCACTGTTGAACAATCCTGTTCAAGAGTGAGATAAGAGATTGGAGTCAAGTTGACTGAGTTCTAGGATGAAGTTGGTGAAGAGCACAGTCCAAAAAAGTAACAAGTACCAGAGGGGAACTGGCACTTGTTGTGAGAGGTAATCACAGAAGGAGAGAGCCATGGTGTACTAGATAAGGCAGTCCTAAAGGAATACCTTTGGTAGTGGAGTGCCACAAATCAAATGGACAGTCTGAAGACTGTCCGCTACTTTATTGAGTGCTTATATACTACAAGGGAACTGTCATGAACCATTTCCCAGAGAGGGTCCTTGAAGGACCCTTCCTTAGTAGAAGAAATCCAGCCTCTATGGTGCCACCCTGCTCACACAGACAAAAGGGGTGAGTAGAGGTGTCCACAATATCACACACACATTGTCGCGCAAGCAGTTCTTGGCACAATTGACATACAGCAAGCCCCACTTAATGGCAACCCTTTTAGCAATAAAGGACAGTATTATAGCCTCACTAAGGACCCTTTAGGACGACTCTAAGTGCTCTACAAAAGGCACTAACAGGATGCTAAAGACCCTACAATGTGTTATTAGACTAACTCTAATAACCATAGAACAAACTATAAAGGAACACTAAGGACCTTAATAGAAGTATTAGGGTCGACTCTAAGGGACCCTAATAGCACTATATAAGGGACCTTATAGGCAACTCTATTCCCTGAATCAAACTACAAGTCCTCCAATGACCAGCCCTAAACTAACTGACAGTAAATGAATCAGGTGCTTTGCATGAGCACAAAAGCAGTGAACATGTGGACAGTAAAGGCTCTTACTCATCAATAGCAGCCTTCTTACTCAGTAGCTTACTGAGCATGACTGAGTATGCTCAGTAAGCATACTCCAACTTCTTACTCATCTGTCTATTGTGCTTGATAACAAGGTTATGACTTGTTCCCTATTAGGCAGTTCTCTTGTAATATATAAGTGCTCGATAAAGTAGTGGACAGTCTTCAGACTGTCCATTTGTTTACAGCACTCTCTACCCCTGGTGTTAGGATTCTCGTGTTCCACATTTCTCATCTGCCTACCTATGACTCATCCTCCTGACTCATATGCGCTTATTCATCTGGCTTAGTGATTGCTTACTAACTTGCTTACTCATTGATCAGTAATGGCTTACTCACTACTTACTGATTGATGACAGATACTAGGAAATAATGACTCACGCGTGAGTCATTTCTGACATTCCCGAATTGCGCTTTACGTATTTAGATACTACTGGTTCTCAGCTATGTGCACCCCAAGTTTCGTACGAATCGGATCAGTAGTTGTGGAGATATTGTATAAATAGTCTGTGGTACTGAGAAGTCGAGCCCTATGCTTGACTTACTCTCTTACAACAAGAAACTATCATCTTGTCGATATACTAAACAATCTATTGAAGAACTCTAAGTGAAAGAGGCCCCTCTCTTCTCTTACATCTATTTTTCCTGAGATAACATCAAAGGATTCAAAGTTTAGTGCTTGAACTAAATCAAGCAACTCTTTCACTAAAGAGTCAATCATAAGATCTGTTAGGTCTTAACACCTGGGATACTCCCTAAAGGACCATCCCCTTGTGATCACTCTGGCTCCTTTTCTGCATGACTTCTCGATACTACCAGTAACCATACCTCTTTGGTACTTGGTACTGCTTTGGACCCTACTCCTTGCTCATGCCATCTTGGATGCTTATCAACTCGTCTTTGAACTTATCCCTCGCTCTTGAACTGGATTGTTCAACAGTGAGTCTTGACAGGAACTGCTAAATAGGGAACAAGTCATAACCTTGTTATCAAGCACACTTGTCAGATGAGTAAGAAGTTGGAGTATACTTACTGAGCATGCTCAGTCATGCTCAGTAAGCTGCTGAGTAAGAAGGCTCATTTGATGAGTAAGAGCCTTTACTGTCCACATGTTTATTGCTTAGTACCTGTGCAAAGCACCTGATTCATTTACTGTTACGGCCAGTCATCTGAGGACTTGTAGTTTGGTTCAGGGAATAGAGTTGTCCATAAGGCCCCTTATATAGTTCTATTAGGGTCCTTAGAGTCGACCCTAATACTCCTATTAAGGTCCTTAGTATGGCCCTATAGTTCATTCTAAGGTTATTAGAGTTAGTCTAATAACATGTTATAGGGCCTATAGTATCTTCGTTAGTGCCTCTTGTGGAGTACTTTGGGTCATCCTAAAGGGTCTTTAGGGAGCCTATAATACTGTCGTATATTGCTAGAAGGGTCACCACTAAGTAGGGCTTGTTGTATGTCAATTGTGCCTAGAATCAATCAACAATGGGCATGCAATATTGTGGACACCTCTACTCACCCCTTTTGTCTGTGTGAACAGGGTGGCATCATAGAGGCTGGGTTTCCTCTAATAAGGAAGGGTCCTTCAAGGGCCCTCTCCAGGAAATGGTTCATGACACTCACCCCTCATCCAAACCATGCCATCCCAGGCTCATGGACCCTTAGTTGGAGGAGTAGCATCCCTGTAGTTTGTAGTATTTAATGCCCAATAGCTACCATCTCAAACAGAGGTGGACATTTGCCTCCTGGTCCCACAGCAATCACTAAAGGATGACATGCTGATAAGGCATGTGCAAGTGTCACCAAGCACATTGAGGTGTAATAAATTTATTTAAAATATTCTGAAGGCTATGAGTGAGAGGTCAGGTTAGTCTGGATGTCAAGTCCTGTGTTAGGATTCAGTTTGCATCCCTGACTGTTTGTTTACCTATGCTTGCTTACTCATTTCCTCTTACTGCTGCTTACTGATTCACTGACTGATACTTAGTGATATTGCTGACTGATAGGATGACTGATGCTTAGTGATTGCTTACTGGATTGATGACAGAGACTAGGAGAGAATTACTCACACGTGAGTCATTTCTGACACTTTCAAATTGAGATCTTTGCTTTTGGATACTACTGGATCTCAGTTATGTGCTCTCCAAGTTTCATACAAATTGGATCAGCCATTGTCGAGATATAGTATAGATACTCAGGTGTACCAAGAGTTGAGCCTTATGCTTGACTTACTTTCTAAAGAATTGTATATCATTCTCATTTCTCTCAAGCCAAGTCACTACTCTATGTGTAAGAGGCCCTTCTCTCCTCTGACATTCATTCTTCCTGAGATAATATCAAAGGATTTGAAGTCTAGTGCTTGAACTGTATCAAGCAACTCTTTCACTGGAGTTAGTATTAAGGTCAAGCAGATCTTAACATCCTGGTGGTGCTGGATGCACATTGTCATCTGAGCCCAATGGGTGTTGCTGAATGCAGCCTGTCTGAAATGTGAAATGGGAAATGTTGTAGAAATGAATTGTGTAACATGGGCCAGTAAAGTGAAATCACAGTAGAAATTATGGCCAAGAAAGAGCAGATAGGGAAATGAAGCATGAAACACAAAGTTTTGAGGGATTTGTGTCCAAAATGAATCACCTGTGGTATGGCCACCACATTCAGTCTTCCAGTGACCTTCCAAAATTGGTCATATTGCTGACTCAGCAGCAATCAGATGCCTCTAGCTCATCAAGCATTCACTGCCAGTGTAAGAATGTTTGTTTGAGGCAACACTGGACATAGTTCTTACTGCCCAAATCAACTACACAGACATTAATACTCTAGAAAGTTCAGAAAGTCCCCTGTGGCCATCTTGTCAGGGTGGCCAACTACCTGACCTCATACAGTATAGGTGACTCAGGATCACTATGCAGTTCATCAGGAAAAACCGGTCCGGTCCGTAGACACCGCTTAATTCTGTAGACTCCATAGACACCATAGCACAACAACATACTATGTAGTGCTCTATAGCATCGTAGTAAGTCTATATTGCTCAATGTAGTTCCAGTAGTTGATGACTATACTTATGTAGGCACAGTAGATTAAACCGAGTCTACATATCACTATGTAGGACGATCAAAATTATGGTTGACTATGGAGATAATCGGTTTGTTACATTGCTCTATGGAGACGATCATTTTGTTACATTGCTCTATGGAGATGATCATTTTGTTACATTGCTCTATGGAGACACTCGGTTCGCTACATTGCTCTACGGAGACAGTTGGTTTTTATATGC
>JAGFNK010000320.1:0-60704 GCA_025769875.1 Russula earlei
CTTCTGATAGAATATTACTCCGCTTCAGCTGGACGACCCCAGGTATAAAAAGACACCACTCAGATGATTACTCACTACCGCCCTACCCCCAAACACAACAAACATGTCTTCCACTCAGAACTCTCCCACCGCCTCCACTGCTACCCTTGTACCCACTCCACCTTACTCCCCCACACTCATCCACCTACCACTATCCAGAGAACCTTCCCCCTCCACAGCGGCGACTATTAATACTAGGATACTCATCCGACGAGCAGCACAACACGCCGCGATGATCGTACAAGCACGCGAACTGTGGGAAGACGATTCCCTTACCACCATACTGAGAGCCTTCGGCAACCGATCCCCTACCCGAGGAGTCAATTCCCCCGCCAGAACTCGTAGTCCCTCCTATCATGTTCGCTCTCCCTCACCTGATCCAATTCCAATTCCCCCACGCACTACCTCACCCACTATCCAACAAGTTGAAAACGTCGTCCTGCTTAACGAGAACTTCGCCCCGATAAACCTCGAAAGAACTCCTCCCCCCGTCTACGAGCCACCCACCAATCATGTTCAGCCTACAGAGCTAGAAGAACTTGGAGAAGGATGGGAGGAAGGAGACCTCGGATTAGACCTACTAATCCCAGACCCAGGAAATGAAGACGACACGCTTCCCCCTCGCTTCGTTCTCCCCGACCTAACACACGGCTTCCCCTCCCTACTAGCTACCTACGGTCCTGGATGCCCCACTCATCGCATTCCTATTCGAGCCCGAGCTGACCCCTACCCTCGTCCCCTCCTTACACAGAAAGACGCCTTCCTATTCAAAGAAGGCCTCAAACACACTAAAGCCATAAACGAGGCACTTAGGTTCGAGCAAGACCTATCCTTAGAAGCAGAAGTACGTCGTTACCGATTCGCCATAAAGAAAGCACGACAAATGGCAAACTCTCTCGTCACCGCTCGTGAAAGATATCACGATATGGTATGGGAAATAAGGGACTCGGAGATCAAACTGGCTAGAGCTAACGCTAAAGCTTGTTTGGAACCATGAGTCTTGTTCGGGACCATGCCTCAGCTTACTGACCAAGAGCATAAAGACGCCAAGGAAGCCTTACTAGACCCATGGTATCAATTCCTCCCTCGACTTTCAGACAAATGTGCCTGGTGTCACGATGGAGGACACGACACGTTCGAGTGTCCCAAGATCGCCATCTGTATCCTTTGCAACCACCACGGACACGTAGCCGATCGCTGCAGGAATCCACATTGACGATGCAAAACCGACAAGATGTGCCGAGTTCCTCGCGACCAACTTCACTTCCATACTCATTGCTGTCATTCGACCATCATCCCTTACACCGCTTAAAGACCTTAACAAGGGGGTGATGTCACAAGAACCGGCTCTTCGGACCGGACCGGCAACCGGATAAGCCCACCCGGACAGACCTCACGATTCTCGCGTGTTCCATGACTCATCTAACCTCGCATGTACCAGCACCTTCCAGCGTGTCCTAGCCTCGATCGCCTCGCTATTACCTTGTGTCTACTATTTGATATAGGATACACTGTCTATATAAACCTGTCTGTAGAGAAGAACAAGCTCTAAGCTTGTTCTCCTGTGAAATATCACTGGATTTCGAACTTCAGGACTTGTAGGCTTGCAAGACAACAAGCACTTCGTCTGAAACTTCTCCTACTCATAAGCCTTCTCAACGCGAGGACTTATTCGCAGTTTTCCTCCTCCGCGGAACATATTTGCCTCGGCAATATCGTCTCCGAAATCCCCGAAATTCGTGAAGACTTAGTGTCTCGCTCGACTCGCTGCGCTCGTCTCACGCGTGAACCGATCTGTCAGTGACACCGCCCCCAGTCGGTGACATGTTCCCCATCCATTGCCTTAAAAGTTACCCTTGTGGGGAAGACAAGCGGCAAAGAAATCGGTGCAAGAGCCCTGCTTGACAGCAGAGCAGAAGGAATGATAATCCACGAATGATTCGCACAAAGACACCACCTGCACCTCCAAACTATGACCAAACCCTTGCCAGCACAAAATGTAGATGGAACACAAAATGCCAATGGACTAATACGCTTTAGCACCATCCAAAGACTTCACATACAAGCGCACACAGGCACTACTCATGATGAACAAGCAGAATTCCTTGTTACTAACATTGGAGATCATGACATTATCTTAGGAACAGATTGGCTACGACACCACAACCCAGATATCAATTGGGCAAATGATACAATCACACTGAGGAACTGCCCCCAAACCTGCCTTACCACACATCCAAGCATAACCATTGCATCTGCATCTGGAACACAGAATTATCAAATACAAGCGCTTACTTTCCCTGAAGAAGAAGAACCTGAATTTGCAAACGTTGCTGCACTAATTTTCCCAGATACCGAAGGACTATTGAACCCATGTGTTGATGAACAAATCCACGATGCATTTAGACCAATGACAATCAGCATAAGAGCCAAATCAACCACAGCTACCAAGCTAGCCCATGCAGAAACACCCCCTAAGACATTAGACGAACTTATCCCTGCCCAATTCTTGAAATGGCGAAAGGTTTTCGATGAACAAGCTTCCCAATGCCTTCCTGCTCACCAACCATTGGACCATGCAATCAATCTGAAACCAGGGATCGCCCGACACGATTCTGGTATCTATCGACTCACTCCCAAAGAACTACAAGCCCTAAAGGAATACTTAGATGAACACTTGAAAAGAGGCACTATCCGACCATCAAAAGCAGCTATTGTTACACCATTTTCCTTTTACGTTTACCTCTTACCTTCTTGCTATGGACTGCTTGCTTTCGTACATCCCTTTACTTACTAGTCTTGTGATCTCTTACGTCTTGTGATCCCTTCTGTGTTATCATGTGATCCATACACATCCAGGTAACACTGGATTGCTGTTACTTTCCTTTTGTTTGGTTCTCTTTCCATTTATATTCACTTCTTAGTTTCGACTGTGCAATGCTGCGCATTTACTGTGCAGCACAGTTACTTGGTTCTGACTCATTCATGGCCTCATTCCTATGACTCCTACTTATTATGACTCCTACTATACTAGTAGCACAGTCAAAGCGCAGCTATTGCTGCGCTTCTCCTGTATATATAAGCTCAGTACTTTGTGACCAAAGCCCTAAGCTTGGTCTCTTGTAGAATCCAACCTACTCTTGTCCAAACATATTCTCCTGCAACCCACTTCACTCTCACAAACTTAAACCACAACCACCTCTCCATTTCATCAACTCTCAACACACCATCTACCATCTACTCTTCACCTTTCCCTTCCTTCCCTAAGAGTCTCTCTTCACTCCCCTGAGAAGAGCTCTCCTCCTTTAAGACCTACCTTCCTCTACTCTCTCTGTGTTGTTCAAGGTCCCCGACGGACTTGAACGCATATAGCTAGTGGAACCAGCCCTAGTCTATCCCATTACAAACTTACCCTAGCTTCTCAATGGACTGAGTCATACTAGGAAGGGTCTATTGGCCATAACCTGTTTAGCATAAAACACTTTGACTGCTGCAGGGATCCTTACTCACTATACACAGGAACCAGCCTGTTTCTTGAACACCTCTCTATCATCGACTTGGTTTCCGCTTGTGAACTGACATGGCTAGTTACTGTGACAGCTATTGCCAGTCCATTCTTCTTTGTAGAAAAGAAAGGAGGAAATCTACGTCCAGTACAAGACTACAGGGCCCTGAACACAGCAACTGTCAAAGATGCATATCCACTACCTTTGATTCCTGAATTAATCGACAAACTCCAAGGAGCCCAATACTTTACCAAGTTTGACGTACGATGGGGATACAACAATATCCGCCTAAGAGAGGGCGACGAACACGTTGCAGCATTCAAGACACCTTTAGGACTCTGCAAACCTTTGATAATGACATTCGGTCTTTGCAACACCCCAGCCACTTTCCAACGCTTTATGAACACCATCCTAGCAAAATACATTGCCACTGAACGAGTGGTCATTTACCTAGACGATATACTAATCATGGCACAAACCTTGAACGAACTGGATGACTGGACACACAAGGTCCTAAAGACACTCCAAGACCACGATTTGTACTTGAAACCAGAGAAGTGTGCTTTTCGACAAACCTCTATTAGTTACCTAGGCATCAATATATCCCAAGGGCAAATATCTATGGACCAAGACAAGTTAATAGGCATTACAAAATGGCCTACTCCGACCAACATTACGGAAATCCAAGCATTTTTAGGATTTTGCAACTTCTATCAACGATTTATCCACCAATACTCACGAATGGCATGACCCTTGTTTAATCTAACAAAGAAAGAACACCCCTTTAAATGGGAAGACGATGAAGAACAAGCATTTAGAAAATTCATCCAGGCATTCACAACAGCCCCAATCCTCATGTTACCTGATCATACTAAACCCTTTCGGCTCATCTGCAATGCAAGTGACTTTGCAGTCGGCGCAATCCTGGAACAACCTGATGAATTTAACAGATATCACCCAGTAGCCTATTTTTCGAAATCCTTGGACCCCGCACAAAGAAATTACATGATCTATGATAAAGAGCTCCTGGCCATCGTCTCATCCCTCTGGCACTTCCGACACTACCTTGAAGGCACTACACACCCGATTGATCTATGGACGGACCACAATAATTTGACATACTTCATGACAAAACAAAAACTCACGTGACGACAAGCCTGATGGGCACTTCTTCTCAGAAATTTTGACTTCACCATCACCCATCACCCAGGAACTATGAACAAAGCAGATGGTCTGTCCAGGCAGCCAGACTTTAAAGAGGGAATACAAAATGAAAATGATGGAAAGGTGCTCCTAGATGACAAATATTTTAAAATTAGAGCAACACGCACCTCTGCTACAGAACCGATTGGCGACCAAGAACTTCGACAACAACTGCGATCTAGCAAAGACTATGACCCTGAAGTATCTAACGTGTTAGCAATCATTATAAAGAATGGACCAAGACGATTATCCAAAGGCTTACAAGACTGGAACCTCGAAGATGGACTAATATTATTCAAAGGAAAAGTCTACATCCCAAACAATGACACCCTATGAAAGAAAATTCTGAAACTACATCATGACTCCCTCGCCACCGGACATCCTGGCCAATGGAAAACTTACGAACTAATCAGCCGAAACTATTGGTGGCCAGGAATGCTAACCTATGTCAAAGGTTATGTAGACAGTTGCGCAATTTGCCAAAGTACAAAGAACCACCCAAAGACAGAAACACCCCTCGTACCAATTACACCAGCTGGAGAAGTATGGAAGAGCATTACGATGGACTTTATCACGGACCTACCAATTTCACAAGGCTTTGACAGCCTCCTAGTCGTGGTAGATCGATTCAGCAAAGCAATAATCATTACCCCCTGCCACAAGACAATCACAGCGGATGAAACAGCAACACTAATCATGAACAATGTCTGGAGGAGAATCGGCCTCCCAACACAAATAATATCAGACAGAGGCCCTCAATTCGCAGCAAAAGTCACTCAAGAACTATGGAAGAAATTAAATGTCAAGATATCATTGAGCACAGCATATCACCCTCAGACAGATGGAGAAATAGAACGAGTTAACCAAGAACTAGAACAATACCTACGAATATTTTGCAACCACCAAGCGGACAATTGGGCAGAACTAATTCCCTTTATGGAGTTTGCACATAATGCCAGACAACACAGTGCTACAAACAAACCCCCTTTCGAGGTCTGGTATGGCTTTAACCCAACATTTGCTCCACCCCTTGCTTTTGCATCAAAGTTCCCTTCAATCCAAGAAAGACTAACAAGACTAGACCAACTCAGAGAAGACATAGCTGCCTCCCTGAACTGAGCAACTGAGATCATGAAGCAATCAGGACCTCAAACCTCCACATTTTGTTTTATAGAAGGGGATCAAGTATGGTTGGAAGCCACAAATCTATGAACCACTCACCCAAAAGCAAAACTAGCCCCTTGATGCTATGGACCATTCAAAGTCATCACTGCCTATCCAGTAAATGTTTGCCTCGAGCTACCAAAGTCCTGGAAGATACACCCAGTCTTTCACCATTCCCTGATTAAACCTTACAAAGAAACCATTGCCCACGGTCCTAACTTCTCAAACCCACCACCGATACTAGTTGAAGGAGAAGAACAGTATGAAGTTGAACAGATCTTAAACTCTCGGCTCTCCCCAAACCACAAAGGGATCTAATACCTAGTTAAATGGAAAGGTTACACTGCCGCAGAAAATACTTGGGAACCAGCATCTAACCTATCAAAAGCGCAATTACTTGTTAAAGACCTCCATTGGAAATATCCGAAGGTGCTTAAAATGATTCCCACGAGGAGTGACCCCTAAACCAACAACTCTCATCATGACCTCCGTCGACAACTATCTTTTGTTAAGATCCGACGGATCTTAGTACCGACTCTTTTAGTGAAAGAGTTGCTTGATATAGTTCAAGCACTAGACTTCGAACCCTTTGATATTATCTCAGGAAGATTGAATGTAAAAGGAGAGGGGCCTCTTTCACTTAGAGTCTGCACTAGAATGTTGTTTAGATCGATAGACAAGATGGTTATCTTGTTAGAGTGTAAGTCGAGCGTAAGGCTCGACTTCTTGATACCACAGACTATTTATATGATATCTCAATAACTACTGATCCGATTCGTACAAAACTCGGGGTGCACATAGCTGAGAACCAGTCGTATCCAAATACAGAGAGCGCAATTCAAGAATGTTAAGAATGACTCACGTGTGAGTCATTCTTTCCTAGTATCTGTCACGAATCAATAAGCAACGACTAAGCTCTTACTGATCAGGATCAGTAAGCAATCAGTAAGCCAGACAGAATCAGTAAGCAATCAGTAAGCAATCACTAAGCCAGATTAATAAGCAGACATGTGAGTAATCATAGATGAGTCAATGAAACAGGTGACAGTCGGAGAACACAAGAATCCTAACATCTTTATCCTTGTTACCAACGAACTTTTCAGAGAACCCCTGCGATCACATGCACTCAATTGACTACAGCTATCCCAAAAGCAATCCATAGAACAAGAAAGAACTCCCTACAAATGAACTGACTTCGACTTTTCATATGCAAACTACTCCACCTTCCAAAGAAACAAGTCCCTACTGTTGCAGGAGCAACAAGTCTATAAAGAGGGGATGAATGTTACGAACCAAGGCCAGGTCCTGGCCATAGATTGTCCTATTTCACTCAAGAGAGACCTCTCTCACTTTGCATTGCCGACTCCCTTCCATTTTCTGGGCTATCCCTCCTGTGGTACAAGATATTGCGATTGCAAAGGCACTATAACACGACCAGGCACCTGTTTCCTAATCAGGTAATCATCGCGTGGCAGCCAGATGGCCACCCAGCCACCAAGGACCCGAAACAGCGGCACAAACTCTTAGAAACTGTTGCATAAATCATCTGATGTCATCAAGGCTCCAATGACATCATAGCTGACTGAGTGACTCCACATTGACCTCATAGGCTCACTAAGTGCTCCACAGTGACATCATAATGATGTCATTGCTCCACAATGATCAGTAATGCACTCAGTAAGCCTGAAACTTGACACAAGCAAGTTTATGCCTCTGTAGTCCTATTGGATGGTACCAAAGAGGCTAGAATAGTCCCAGTTCTTTGTAATTGACCCTGTACACTGTATATAAGCCCCAATGAAGCATGGCAGTCGTCAGACTGTCCATTTGTGATACTCTCATCCTCCTGGGTACTCCCCTGCAACCGCTCAGTCTAAAGTCCTCTCTTGTCTTCAAGGTACTCTTCAACGACTGCCTTGTTTAAAGCCCCTCACTGCACTGGCCTCTACTCTTCGCCTCTGCCTTCTGCAACACATACCAGTCCCCATCTGGTATCTCCTAGTCGTTTGGATCGTCCTCCTGTTCAACACCGTATACACCACATACCGTCTGTTCTGACCCTTGCCCACCTGCTCCTGAGTCCTTAGTGATCAGCAGTATGTGTCTTGACAGTTTCCACCACCATTGTCTCAGCTGTGCCTGCTGCTGGCTCTATCCCATCTCTTGCTGACTCACCTCAGCTCATGTACCAGTCCTTCAATCCCCTGTTGCCCACATTAGCCTTAGCCTCTTCAGCCACCATCCCAACACCCTCTGTGCCTCCCAGCATCATATCACCTCCAGCCCATCTTGAGCCACCTCCACCTCTGCCTACATCTACAAACTCATTCTTGCCACCTATGCCCCTACTTCCTGACCACACCACTCTCACTTCCACCTCTAGCTGTTACATGCCTTGCTGTTAGGATCTAGTCTGCATCTCTATCATTTGCTTACCTATGCTTGCTTACTGACTGCTGACTGATTGGCTACTGACTGATGACTCATTGCTTATGAATTGCTTATGAATTGCTTACTAGCTTGATGACTGATTGCTTATCAATTTATGACAGATACTAGGAAAGGATGACTCATGTGCGAGTCATTTTTGATACCTTCAAATTGTGCTCTACATTTTTGGATACTACTGGTTCTCAGCTATGTGAACCCCAAGTTTCATACAAAACAGATCAACCATTGAGATATTGTATAAATACTCTGATGTACCAATAGTCGAGCCTTACACTCAACTTACTCTCTAAGATGAGAAATATCACTCTTGTCAAACTATTTCAAAACTCTCAAGCACTCTAGTGAAAGAGACTCTTTTCATCTCTTACATTTACTCTTCCTGAGATAACATCAAAGGATTCGAAGTTTAGTGCTTGGACTATATCAAGCAACTCTTTCACTAAGAGTTGGTATTAAGATCTAAGTGGATCTTAACATAAGTCGAGCATACTTACCTTTGTACCAAGTAGGAACAAAATTCAGATCCCAACATATGCAGAAGTAGTCATAAGGAGGAACCTGTGCTGACTAGGAATTCCTCCAAGACTTTATATCCTGGATAAGAAGGATATAGAACATAGTCAAATTCATTGGTATTTTTGCCGAGAACAAGCTTGTCAATATCATAATTGAAAGCTAGGCAAAACTGGAGTTGGAATCTATCGAGACTCCATTTAGTATGTCAAGTAACGGAAAATGATACGCAAGATTTCAAGAACGAACTAATGATCTTCAAAACTTTTCCTTGACTGGTGTAGGAGCACAGTGGCATCCTACTACAGAACCAAAGGGCGGATTTTTCAACGTTCAGTTTAACAATGAACTCCGACCTGCAGAATACATCAACAATCAGTGGTACTTCATTGATTGGGACAAAGACGGATTCTATGTACTTGAAGAAAATTTCATCAACAATCCGGAAGAGTTTGGTCTAGGAACTAAAGCAAAACCCTATACCAGTGGGTGGTTGATCAGAAGTGAACCAGAACAAGACATATCCATCACAACTGCTAGTGAGCCGAAGAAATCAGAATCACCAGAGGATACTCCAGTTATTGAAAAGAACAAGGAGCCTATAGACGAGCTCACTGAACGTTTTGCCACAGCCATAGATCTGACCCAAGCGGCGACTGAGATAATGCCTACCACCACTCAAATAGCAACACAAACCACTCACTCTACATCCAGGAATTTGTATGCCACTCACCATGGGACAATGTTAGTGCCCAATGTACAACAAGGAGGTAACCCTCCAGATGGAGGTGCACCTGGAGGAGGACACCCTGGAGGAGGAGGACCTCCAGGTGGAGGAGCTCCACCAGGGGGAGTACCACCAGGAGGAGGACCACCTCAAGCAGCACCTGCTGGAATTGCTCAAGGAGTACCTGGAGGAACTGGTTCAATGAGAGGGCAACCTCCAGCGATGTTCGCAGGAAATAGGAAGAAGACCATACAGTTCATGAAAGAATTTGAACTGTATAGAATCATGAACTCTCAAAGCAGTGTCATGACAGTGCCAAATGAAAGAGTGGCCTGCGCCTTATCCTTTATAAAAGGGGACAAGGTTGATGGTTGGGTAATTCTACAACTAGAGGCCTTGATAAGAAGGGTTCAAGGAGATCATGCAAACCAGTTGCCACCAACTCACCTTCACGAAGATGAAGATTTATGGAACCTATTCTCGACGGACTTCCTAAATCAATGGCATGACAATACCACTATAGAAGACACCACCATGAACATCCAACAACTCACTATGAAAGAAGGAGAGTTGGATGATTACATCGCAACTTTTAATCAATATTTGCTCATGTCTGGATGGCTGAGAAACACTCAGGGAATGGTCAAACTGTTCAGAGATGGACTTCAAAGCAACTTACATGGAATGATTCTTCGACAAAGGCCTCTACCTGCAGCAGGCAATTTGGATGCATGGCAAACTATAGCAAGAGAAGAAGCGGCAGCCTTGAACGAAATGAAGAATGCCTTAGGCCCCTTTTACCAACCGAGAATTCTTGAATCTTGAACTTGAACTTGGATTTTGGGATTTTCCAGGAGTGACAGGAGTGACAGGAGTGATGTAAGTGATATGATGTATATAATAAATTAATATGCATTCTTTTCTGTTGTCATTTGCATATTCACATATTTGGGGTTACACATGATGTGTCAGCATCAAACTTGGAGTCGAGCAGTCTAACTTGAGCTCAACATCTGGGTGCTTGCAGCCCCATTTTCACCAGAGCTGCACATACAAAATTTGCACAAAGATGTGCACCCACACATTGGTGACACATATTCTGCCTTAATGACATGCTTGCAATACCCCACTTGGAAGGAGTGGAAGGAAGGGTTAGAAAAAATATTTTACATATCACATGTAAACCCAGCAAATCACACCAGAGAATAACTCATATTTGAAATGGACTCATATTAGTTTATTATGTCACTTACATCACACCTGTCATTCCTGTCACTCCCAGAAAATCCCAAAATCCAAGTTCAAGTTCAAGATTCAAGAATTCTCAGTTGGTAAAAGGGGCCTTAGGAGCATCTGGGAACCTAAGCTCTAGAGCACAACGGCTTAGGAATTGGAAAGAAAAGAAATCCAAAAAGGATCCTAATGCCATGGATGTGGACGTAGTCAGAACCACTTCAAGGCTTAGTGAAGAAGAAAGGAAGAAATTGCAAGCAGAAGGAAAATGCTTCATATGCAAGAAGGTTGGACATATGAGCTGACAATGTCCTCAAAGGAAGAAGAAGGATGATCCTAAACAAAAGGGGAAGGATGTCAAGGCTCAAACTACAGAAGCAGAAGAAGACAAACCTGCGAAGAATTCTAAAGAAGAAGAACAACCCCCTGCTGATGACATCAATAGCATCATGGCGCCAATTAAAGGAATGAAGACAGAAGAAAAGGATGCCTTTTTTGATAAAATTATGGCAGATGAGGATTTTTGATCAGCCCAAGGTTGATGGCCAGACTAAGGGTGGCAGTAACTCGCACCATGTACATTAGGAGAATTGCAACTATGAACATCCCCTTTTCATTTCACACAGCGCAAGGAATGGCCACAGAAAAGGCTCTGCTAGATAGTGGAGCAACAGAAAACTTCTTTGGATGAAGAAACTTGGAAGCAACTGGGAATAGGAAGACAAGCCCTCCAAGAACCAATGATGGTTTGGAATGTAGATGGAACTGAAAACAAGAAAGGGGAACTTAAGCATTTCTGTTGGCTCAGGGTCCATTATACCAAATGGAACAAGTTACAGAAATTTTACATCACATCCTTGGGAGGAGACCAAGTTATATTGGGGTACCCCTTTCTTTGGGAATTTGAGCCAACTATGGACTGGAAAAAGGGGGAACTCAAGAAAGGCTCCTTACACCTGGAAAATGCATGGCTCAAATATCTCAATCTCTATATCAAATCTTTACAACTAAAAGTGGTCAAGAAATGTGGAAAGCCCAAAGAAGACCAAGCTATATACATACAAAAGACTAGCTTGGCTCAAGAATGGGCTAGAGAACAAAATTTGAAGGCTCAAAAGTTAACTGAACAATATTTGCCTGAAGAGTATCGGCAACACACAAAAGTCTTCTCTAAGGAAGCCTCTACACACTATCCTCCTAGCAGGGAAGAAGATATGAAAATAAACCTATTCCCTGATGCTCTTAGGTCTCTGGATTGCAAAATCTATCCTTTATCTCAAGAAGAAAAGGAATATTTGAGAAAATATCTTGAAGAAGAACTAGAGAAAGGATACATCAAACCTGGAGCATCCAATTATGTATCACCTGTATTCTTTATTGGCAAGAAGGACAGTAAAGAAAAGAGGTTGATCATTGACTACAGGAAGTTAAATCAATGGACCATACCAGACAATGATACCTTGGAAAGTATCCAAAGAATCATGGAACGAATCCAAAATAATGGCCTATTCTCAAAGTTTGACATAGTCAAAGGATATAACAATATGAGGATTATGGAGGAAGACCAATCAAAGGCAGCCTTCAAGACACCCATGGGAACTTATATCCCAAGAGTAATGCAATCTGGGTTAAGAAATGCCCTGGCATACTTCTCATGCTCTATGAGAAGAGATTTTCGCCCACTACTTCAAAAATATCCAGAGAACATCGCTAATTATCTGGATGATTGGATCATCATGACCCCAAAAGGAACTCATGCACTACACTGACAAATTGTGCACAAATGTTTGGACTTGATGGAACAAAACTCATATTTTCTAAAGGTATCCAAATGCAAATTCAAAAAGGAAAGAATAGAAGTCTTAGGATGGATAGCGGAAGAAGGGAGAATACGAGTAGACCCTTCAAAGATCAAAGGATTAAGCGAATGGCCAAGAGAATGCAAAGACAAGACAGATATACAAGTATCTTTAGGAATGATAGGGTATCACCGGCCATTTATACCAAATTTCTCAACTATAGCCCTACCCATTACACAACTACTCAAGAAAGGAGTCCCCTTTCAATGGATGGATGAATGTAGAGAAGCTCTAGACAAATTGATCAAAGCAATCATGAGTGATCCAATACTCTGGCAGCCAGACTTTAAAAAACAGTTATTTCTGGACATTGACACTTCATCCTATGCTTTAGGGGCCATCCTCTATCAATACAATGAAAACCAAATAAGAAGAGAAGTAGGATACTACTCAAGGACCCTGAATTTGGCAGAACAAAACTATGCAGTATGGGACAGGGAATTTCTAGCATTGGTCACTGCTCTCAAGAATTGGAGGCATCTTTTGCTCAGATCATGACACAAAGTAGTGGTCTTTACTGACCACAAAAATCTGATGTATTATCAAGAACCTCACAAGCTAAGGGACCGGGTGGCAAGATATCTCCCTATAGTGGCACAATACAATCTGGAGCTGCAACATCAACCAGGAAAAAGGAATAGAGCTGATGGACTATCATGAAGACCTGACTACAGGTCTGACATCCCAGAAAAGGAGGAAGTCACTGCTTTACCAGACGAACTATTCGTTCAAGTTCTAGAAGTTACCGCCATGGAAGAAAGGGTCAAGCTAGACCAAAGAAAGGAAGAAGGCATGAGGCTTCTCAAAAGATGGAAGGATAACTATGAACTCAAAACAATCAATGGACAATGGAGAAAGGACACCGCCTTAGTAGTGACAGGAGGCATGGAAGCATATCAAGCAATCCTTTGGGAATATCATGATGAACCAACAGCAGGACATCCAGGGTTGCGCAAAACCTATACTGTGATAAGAAGAGATTATTGGTGGCCTAACCAAAGACAAGTAATTCAAAATTATGTCAAAGGATGCGCAATATGCCAATCAAATAAAGTTATCACAAGACATAATGAACCACCAATATATCCTATAACCCTTGAGGCAGAAGCAACTCCTTTTCAAACTATAGCTATGGATTTCATCACCAAGTTGCCTCTATCAAAAGGATATGATTCTATACTCACTATAACTGATCATGATTGCACTAAAGCAGTCATACTCCTCCCCTTTAAGGAAACTATGGGAACGGAGGACTTGGCTGAAATCTATCAAGAAAGGGTCTTTCCATTTGTGGGCTTACCAAACAAAATCATATCAAACAGATACACTCAATTTACTTCAAAGCTCACTCAGGAAATTTGTCGACAACTCAAAATAGACAGGAACATGAGCACAGCCTATCACCCTCAAACTGATGGGCAATCAGAAAGAACCAATCAAACAGTGGAAACCATATTATGAATATATTGCAATTTCCAACAAGATGATTGGGCAGACTTGCTACCAATAACTCAATATATTATAAACTCACATACCTCTAGTGCTACACAGCAAACACCATACAAGTTATGGATGGGGTTCCTCCCTAAAGCCTATCAACCAACTACAGGGGGGAATTTCCCAAGGTTAGAAGAGAGAAATGAATCATTACAAAAGGCAAGACAGGATGCCCAGAAAGCTATCCTATTAGGGCATAAGCTATTGAAGAAGAAGATAGGGTTTAGACCTTATAAAGAAGGGGATAAAGTATGGTTAGAAGGAAAGAACATCAAAACGTTCCAACCAATAGCCAAACTAGCCGCAAAAAGACTAGGACCATTTACGATCAAGGAAGTAATTAGCCCAGTGGCATACAAATTGAAATTACCAGACAGGTGGAAGGTTCACGACGTCTTCCATGCTAACCTTCTCTGCTCATGACTCTTGGGAGCCAGCCGCTAATCTACACACCCCCGACCTCATGGAAGACTTTCACAAGAAGAATCCAACAGCCATTAGGACTATAAAAACCTGTATGGAAAGCGACACCGATCCGAGTAGGCCTTCATCCCCCATCGAAGAAATTTGCCAACGACTCAGTCATACTCATATTGATCCACTTCTTCCTGTTTATCTTGATCTTGTTGGCGACAGAATGAAAATGTCTACAGATGGGTGAACCTCTCCTTCCTACCACGTCCGAACCCCTTCTCCATCTCTCCCTGACCTCGAATACCTTGAGGCAGTTGTCCCCTCCGGGCCTACGATGGAAGGATCAGTTAGTCCAGTTCCCATCACAACCCTCTCCCCGACTAGTACCTACGTGGACCCCAATATTCCTGGAGAAGGATGGGAGCACTATGACCCCAGCCAACACCTCACCTAGCTCACTATCCCAAATGACTGGCATGAACTTGTCTCAGCCAAATATATTCGATGGGGTGTGGGTGGAAACCTGGGCTCAGAAGAACCATTCATCTGGGGTTGCCAGGGAAAGGACAAGTTGGTCTTCGGAGAACCCTTACACATGCACCCTAACTACAACCTCTACCCTGAGTTCCAGCCAGCAGGTGAAGAAGAATACCCTGACGTTCTTACAGGCGACATCCCAGATTTCACTCTCCACATGTTCAATTCCCTCCTTACCTCAGTCACACAGATGTTGGGAGATGCTGGAATCCAAGCCGAGATATGGTGCATTAACCAGCATTCCATGTGACTCTCTAGCCTGGCTCGATGAAATCAATTACTCAACGAGCAACAAAAGGTTATTCAGCGAGAAAGAGATCAACTGGCTCTCGATAGAGTTAGAGCGGAGGATATCTACCAGGGAGCGTATTCTTGTCTCCGAGCTGCCAAATTCCTCCCTCGCACACAAGAAATGTGGTCTCTTGTCTCAAGAGCAAATGGCCCACGAGGCGTTCTGGAAGGTACAGGATTAGAGCAAGAGGAGCTCTGCTTACCAGAAGTACAACTTGTCGTTGCCCGCCATGTTGCAGAAAGAATTAGAGGAGGGGCTAGAAGCAAACATTCTTCGAACAAAGAGGCAGGAGAAGCAGGACCATCTTCAGGAGCTCGCAAGGAGGAGGAGATTGAGAGAGGAAAGTTTTCTCACCCTCCATCCCCCCCTTACAATACAGCAATGGCTAAGTGGTGGCCACTCATGTACAACCACAAGTGCCAATGGTGTGGATGGAAAGGACACTGGGACCGACACTGCAAGATGCCTCACTATGCCTGCATCTCCCATCGACATTGTATAGTCCCTGGCAACCACAAGTTTTATCAACCCATCGAGAGGTGTAGTCATCTAAGGCCACTCTTGCCAGAAGAAAGGACGCTAAGGGGACACTTACGAGGCACCATGGAGATCTTACGAGATGCAGTCACTAATGCTCGAGCAGCATCTACAGCAGTGGAAGGGCTCAAAAATACTTTGACTCATACCTCTACAGCAGTGGAAGGCCCTCAAGAGTACTTGAACTAGTGCTATGGTGGAGACCTCTGTGGCAGAAGGGTTGGTAGCGACCGTCTTGAATGACGGTACTATTAATCTAGATACTCCCCTTCCTTCCTTAACACCATCCCCAACCACTTCACATCATGCTACACCAGCTGAAGCTAGGGCTGGGTCAGAACCCCCACTTACCACTCGAGGGAGATGAGGAAGAGGAGGCAGAGGTCAACCTGTGTGTCGCAGTATTCAAGTCAGAAGAGAGTCCAATGCTCCTCGAACTGCTAGATGAGGTGGCGGGATTCTGACTCGAGAAATCCCTAACACAGTGCGCTTGGCTTCTACCTCACGACAAATGCCAAGAGCTAGTACTTCTCAGTTGGGGCCAATCACCACAGCAGCAGAAATCAGACAGCACAAATACTATGCAGAAATAAACACTCCACCAGATTACAGTCCAAGGCCTATACCAAATGATGATGCTCTCACTGAGAGAGAAGCTCAAGCAGTGACTGAAGGGTGGGAAGGCAAATGGGTTGAAGGTTATCACGGAGTGAGTGACTAGGTCATGCCAGACCTAACCTAGAGGGGGTATGGTGTTAGGATCTAGTCTGCGTCTCTATCATTTGCTTACCTATGCTTGCTTACTGACTGCTGACTGATTGGCTACTGACTGATGACTCATTGCTTATGAATTGCTTATGAATTGCTTACTAGCTCAATGAATGATTGCTTATCAATTTATGACAGATACTAGGAAAGGATGACTCATGCGTGAGTCATTTTTGATACCTTTAAATTGCGCTCTACGTTTTTGGATACTACTTGTTCTCAGCTATGTGCACCCCGAGTTTCGTATGAAACGCATCAACTGTTGAGATATTGTATAAATACTCTGATATACCAATAGTCAAGCCTTACACTCGACTTACTCTCTAAGACGAGAAATATCACTCTTGTCAAACTATTTCAAAACTCTCAAGCACTCTAGTGAAAGAGACTCTTTTCATCTCTTACATTTACTCTTCCTGAGATAACATCAAAGGATTCAAAGTTTAGTGCTTGGACTATATCAAGCAACTCTTTCACTAAGAGTTGGTATTAAGATCTAAGCGGATCGTAACACTTGCACCACCAAGAAAGAACACATAGATAACTGGAAAATGAAGAGCATGCCACCACCTTGGAGAAGCAGAAGCACCACCATCAAGCCATTTGCCAACACATCCCAGTCATGCAAATTTTGGAGCCAGAGACCACTCACTGCAGATGCAGACAACAGCTTTTTTCAAGAAAAGGTTTGACCAGGGACGGTCAAAATTTCAACCCCCCAGGAGGTGTAAGGTGATGGCCTTGGAACCAAGGTCACAACCACAGGCATGGGACTCATTTCACAAGCATTGGGAATGGCAATTTGAGGAGCAGCAGTGAAATGCTGCCAACTCCAAGAGTGCAGCAGCCCAAGTACATCAGTTCATTCTGATTGTGTTATGAACCAAGGCCAGGTCCTGGCCGTAGATTGTCCTATTTCACTCAAGAGAGACCTCTCTCACTTTGCATTGCCGACTCCTTTCCATTTTCTGGGCTATCCCCCCTGCGGTACAAGATATCGCTATTGCAAAGGCACTATAACACGACCAGGCACCCGTTTCCTAATCGGGTAATCATCGCGTGGCAGCCACATGGCCACCCAGCCATCAAGGACCCGAAACAGTGGCACAAACTCTTAGAAACTGTTGCATAAATCATCTGACATCATCAAGGCTCCAATGACATCATGGCTGACTGAGTGACTCCACAGTGACCTCATAGGCTCACTAAGCACTCCACAGTGACATCATAATGATGTCATTGCTCCACAATGATCAGTAATGCACTCAGTAAGCCTGAAAGTTGACACAAGCAAGTTTATGCCTCTGTAGTCCTATTGGATGGTACCAAAGAGTCTAGAATAGTCCCAGTTCTTTGTAATCGACCCTGTACACTGTATATAAGCCCCAATGAAGCATGGCAGTCGTCAGACTGTCCATTTGTGATACTCTCATCTTCCTGGGTACTCCCCTGCGACCGCTCAGTCTAAAGTCCTCCCTTGTCTTCAAGGTACTCTTCAATGACCGCCTTGTTTAAAGCCCCTCGCTGCACTGGCCTCTACTCTTCACCTCTGCCTTCTGCAACACGTACCAGTCCCCATCTGGTATCTCCTAGTCATTTGGCTTGTCCTCTTGTTCAACTCCGTTTACGCCACGTACCGTCTGTTCCGACCCTTGCCCACCTGCTCCTGAGTCCTTAGTGATCAGCAGTACATGTCTTGACAGATCACACTGGATGCCACAAGAGGAGGTAGTTGGTTGTCCCTTGCACATGGTGCATTGCAGGGTTATTATTCTTGTGAACAGACAGGACAATATGAAGGTGAATCACACAAGACACAGCAAGCACAACAAAATGACTGAACAAATCTCATCGGATGACAACCTTGTGTGGTTTACTTTTGCAATATTTATGACGTTCCAATATTGTTTATCCTATCTATACCTCTGGCCCAAAAACCCTGAGATCAGATATCACATGTTTCAGGCCCCTTTTACCAACCGAGAATTCTTGAATCTTGAACTTGAACTTGGATTTTGGGATTTTCTGGGAGTGACAGGAATGACAGGTGTGATGTAAGTGACATGATAAACTAATATGAGTCTATTTCAAATATGAGTTATTTTTCAGTGTGATTTGCATTCATGTGTGGGGTTAACATGTGATATATAAAATATTTTTTCTAGCCCCTTCCTTCCACTCCTTCCAAGTGGGGTATTGCAAGCATGGCATTACTGTCGTTTTCATGTGACCTTGCACTTGCCATTTTTGGATGTCATTTCAAGTGTGAAATTAAAACTGCTATATCTCAACAGTTTCTCAACAGATTGCCTTGAAATGTTGCCAGTAGAACCTTATATGCTATATCTAGGTGCAGCGAAAATATGGGAGTCTAATATTCAGTTCTTGAGATGTCGATTTTTGGGTGCTGACATGAGTGCAAAACTTTGAACTGCCATATCTCAACTGTTTCTCAACAGATTTACTTGAAACTTCGACAGTGGGATCTCATGTCCTGTATCTAGGTGCAGCCCAAGAGTTGGGGCATAATTATCAGTTCTTGAAGTTTCGATTTTTGGGTGCAATCTGAGTGTGAAATTTCGAACTGCCATATCTCAACCATTTCTCAATAGATTGCCTTGAAACCTGGAAAGTAGAACCATATATACCGTATCTAGGTGCAACTAAAATATGGGAGCCTAATATTCAGTTCTTGAAGTTTCGAATTTTGGGTGCCGATCTGCGTGTGAAATTTTGAACAGCCATATCTCAACTATTTCTCAATGGACTGCCTTGAAACTTGGACATCAGAACCTCATGTACTGTATCTAGAGGCAGCCAAATGATTGGGTTTCATTTCACATTGTGGGGTGCCAACCCCAAGCATGATAAGATTACATTTGCTCTACAGCTGAAAACATGACATGATACAACTATTTACAACTGTAGCGCACAAGAAGGGCACACTTGAGGTGTTCATGGGAGGTAGCGATTGCGATCGCGCGTGAATGTGTGAGGAGCGGCGTGTAAGGAAAGTTGGGCTTAAGGCACGAGGATACAATGAAGCAGAAGTGGGAGCCTGTCGGGAGACGCGGATCTGGGAAGGTGTGGGAGCAGATGGGAGAGGGTGGGTAAAGCAGGACGGTCTTGTTTGTATGCGCCAAGACGTCTGAACAAGGCCATCAGGAGCAGGTCCACCACACGATCGGAGAGCATGGGGGATGTATACCCACATTCATATTTATTGGAGGGCCAGAGCTTCGTCAGCTTGTCCACTCAGGTTGCAGATGAAGAGTTGGGCCATCCATCCATGAATTGGCGGAAGCAGCGGTGGCGGGACGCCAAAGGAGGAGGACATCATGTTCAGTCGCGTTGGCACCAGAGAGAGGATATTGGATGACAACTTTGACAGCGTCTGGATAGACTGCCCAAATGCGCGTAAAAATGACATCAGTGGAAAAATTGATGAGCGGTGCAATGACAAAGTCTGTGGCGAACAAGATCAGGAGGGTATTGATGGACAAGGTTATGATCGATGTGAGGCGAGTTGCAGGAAGAGAGAACAGCATTTTCCATAGCACATCTTTTTTTTGCTGGTCTGTGGGGGCAGTCAGAACAAAGTGAGGCAATAGACAAAGGTGAGGAGCAAGGCTTGCCTCATTTTGAGCCGCAGGTGCAGTCGACTTGTCTTCCTTGCCATCCATTGGAGGGGGAGGTGGTGATGGTTTGGAAAGTCGAGGTGCAAGAGAAACAGTCAGGCATAAGTGAAATAGAGACTTGGAAGCAAGTATCTACACCCATGGAATGGGGCCTAAAGTGTGTTCATGGGTCAGAAAGCAGCCAAGAGAGAAAAAAAAAAAAGGACTGACCACACGAAGAAAAAGATATGAAAATAGAGGAGGATGGTCGGAGACTGTGGAGAGGGGAGACAGGGGAAGGGAAGAAACTTGGTGCAGCGATGCCACTCAGTACTCGCCATGCCGTGTCATGTGAGAACAGGTACTTCATTGCAGAAAATGCCAGCTCAATTGGGTTATAATCAGGGGAATAGGGCAGCAGAAATTCGACATGCATGCCCCTAAATACGAACAGGAGTGTCAATGCTTGTCAATAGATGTGAATAGAATTTACCGAGATTCAATAAGCTCTATAATGGCAGGGTCCTTGTGAATTTGACAATTGTCCATAACAATGACTGAATTGGGGGCCGGAAATGGCTGCATATGATCCAAGAGGCGATTGATGAATGTGCAGAAAAGCTCAGTGTCGAAAGAGCCTTCAACGATGTCACAGTGTATAATACCATCATTGAGAGATAACGCAGGAAGGACAGAATATCTGGCACATGAAAATCATGAGTTACATGGTGTTATGGATGGCATGTCACTCACCATCATCCTCGACAGAAAAATGCCTGCGCATGGCTTTTCTGCCATGAATAGCCCAAGCTCATCCACGGTATGTTGTTCGGCGATCAACAGAACTCTCATCCACAAAGATAATCTGATTTGGATGCTAGGTTCCAATACGTGCAGCAAATGCAGCTCGCTTTTCTTCACAATGCTCAAGTGCAGTGTGTGAGAGCTATCCATCATGTATCAGAAGCTTGAAATGTACATAAGGAAAAGTGCGTACCTTCTTCAAGCTATAGCCAGCCTTGACAAGTGTCCTCCATATTGTTGACACCGATACTGACACCCCACATGTCTCTAACATTTCCATACACAACTCATCGAGATAGAGATCTGGCGGGCTATTCAGAGTTGTCAACAGGTGCTGTATGGGTCCAATTTCAATAAAAAATGTGCTAGTACATTTTTTGTGCCACATACCTTGACATCATAGTCACAAAGCGACCGATGGAGTAGAGGTTTCGCTTGGCAGGGAAGTTTGACACCACCAGTGTGCTTGAAGTTGGCGAGGATCCCTTCAACTTTTCGCACACTTGCATCTGTATACATGGAGATATCCTCTGCCGACATGTTTGTACTGAGATGAATGATGATCCATTGCACTTCTTCTGAGATTGCTTTGCCATGAGCCACGGTGGTGATGGGTGTGTTGAAAGTTTTCCCTCTTTGGGTATGCTGTGACCAAAATGGACATCTCTATCTCCAACCTTTCATGCTGTCTCACTCAGCCTTGTCCATCGTCCATCCACCATCAACCCTGCATCTGTCGCACCTGCTGTATCCTTATTGTCAGCCGTCTTAGCTTCGTCAGCCACTCCATTCTTTGCCTTGCCAAGTCATTGCCATCACATCCCCAGTCCTTCCCACTGCTGCCCCTCGTCCATCGGCACCTGCTTCGTCCACCAAGTCTTCATATTGCCTGCTGCTGTCATTTCAGCATTGCCGGCTGTCTATGTCACCAACACTATCCCTGTCTCTAGTTGTTTCAATTCTGTTGGCCATTCTGTTGGCCACATGTGCTGCCTTGCCAGCCTTATCTGCCCCAGTTGTCTCAATCCCAGTTGCCGCAGTCTCAGTCTCCTCCTCGTCTCCTCTAGCCACTGTTACTTCAGTCCAACCAGCCCCTACAAAGTCAGCTTCGTCTGGCTTCTTCCACAGCTTCAGTCTCGCTCGCAGCCGTTACCTCAGCTTGTCCGCTGCCACCATTTTGGTCTCAACCCTGTCCGTCGTTTTAGTCTCATGCAACACATGTTGTCCAAGAAGGCCCCGGACCTGAGCTCAGTCACTCGCCACTTCAGGAGGAGCACAAACTGCCTCCACACCGCCAGTGCCTGAGACGCTGCTGACACAAGTAATACGCCCCACACCACCCCTCATGTCACCTCATCCCCGTGGGTCTGACTGTGTCATACAACTGTGTTGACCATTAGGCATTCAAACATCCCAACAAGGTCCATACCGCCATAGATTATGATTGATCAGAGCCATTTCTGGGTATCTCCATGTCGGATGGCTCATCTATCCAGACCGCTATCATTTACGAAGCTGATGAGCCCAACAAAGGTTGAGAGGTCCCTATGCTGAATTGCCACATGACATTTCTAGTGTTGCCAATGTACTGTAATCTCTCGGCATCAAGAAAGGCGATTCCGTCTCTATCTACCTTCCTCTGGCCTGGCAAGCAGTTGCTGCCCTCCTCATGTGTGCACGCATTGGTGCCATAAGGACAACGCGGCTCTGGCAGTTGTTGATACGGTCACGATTCGCCCCTGCAGAGAAGCCAGAAAACACGACAGAGTGGACAGCCGAACAAGGGCGTCACGGTGGGAAGACTATCACAACCAAAGCAGTCGATTTGGCACTGAAGGGCTGCCTGCACGTTGAGCACGTCCTCATTCTTAGGCACACGGGGAACAAAGTTCCGTGGACGCAGGTGTTACGAACCAAGGCCAAAGTCCTGGCCGAGGATTGTCCTATTTTACTCAAGAAAGACCTCTCTCACTTTACATTGCCGACTCCCTTCCATTTTCTGGGCTATCCCTCCTGTGGTACAAGATATTGTTATTGCAAAGGCACTATAACACGACCAGGCACCCGTTTCCTAATCGGGTAATCATCGCATGGCAGCCACATGGCCACCCAGCCACCATGGACCTGAAACAGCGGCACAAACTCTTAGAAACTGTTGCATAAATCATCTGACGTCATCAAGGCTCCAATGACATCATAGCTGACTGAGCGACTCCACAGTGACCTCATAGGCTCACTAAGCGCCCCACAGTGACATCATGATGATGTCATCGCTCCACAATGATCGGTAATGTGCTCAGTAAGCCTGAAACTTGACACAAGCAAGTTTATGCCTCTGTAGTCCTATTGGATGGTACCAAAGAGTCTAGAATAGTCCCAGTTCTTTGTAATCAACCCTGTACACTGTATATAAGCCCCAATGAAGCATGGCAGTTGTCAGACTGTCCATTTGTGATACTCTCATACTCCTGGGTACTCCCCTGCAACCGCTCAGTTTAAAGACTTCCCTTGCCTCCAAGGTACTCTTCAACGACCGCCTTGTCTAAAGCCTCTTCGCTGCACTGGCCTCCAGTCTTCGCCTCTGCCTCTTGCAACATCTACCAGTCCCCATCTGGTACCTCCTCATCGTTTGGCTCGTCCTCCTGTTCAATGCCGCCTTCGCCGCGTACCATCTGTTCCGACCTTTGCCCACCTGCTCCTGAGTCCTTAGTGATCAGCAGTACGTGTCTTGACAGCAGGGCCGTGACAAGTGGCATGAGGAGCCGATGCGAGTCCTCAATCACTGCGCACCAGAGATCTTGTCAGCGAAGATCCACTCTTTATTCTTTATGTGAGATGCCTGCTTGCACGTGCCCATCGGCACGCATCTGAACTCGCTGCAGAGGAGGGAACCCATGACGTGCAAGTTCCATGTCTTGCTCGAGACCACACACATATGATAGTATGATGCACTGTGTGGGAGAACAAAATGAAAAGGTAGACAGGAATGACGAAGGTATGTCTCCCTGAATCCCATCCTTCCTCCAGACCCCTCTGCTCCTTCACACGCATCTGGCCGCCGACAGGTCGAGACTTGCATGCTGCCGCTTGTGGTCCCGTCGTCCCTCGATAGAGAATGTGACAGACAGCTGGCCGCGGTCGGACCAGAAGGGAATAATGATTTCCACCTTCAGAGTCATGTAATTGAACGCCCAGGTGAAAGGGGCAACTTTCATATCCAAGGGTCAACAACAATGTCCTGATATCAGGTATGTATGACGCACCACATATGACAGAGCTGTCCTGATCCCTCTAATGATAAATGAGCGCATTTTTCTGTGGGTCGGGTAGGCAACGAAGGTAGTGTGCATGCGAATGCCGCATCACGCACGACAAATGCCAAAAGGTGCCTGAGCATCACACTGTTTCTCACCGCGTCACTCCGGCCTACCGAGCCATCCCTCCACCATTCGCCATCGTTCTCCGCCACCATACCTGAGGGCTTGCAGCCCACTATTCGCCCATTCACACGTGATCGCAATCGATGCCTCGATGCACACTTCGCATCATCATTTCGATTTTGTCTTATCGCTCTTCTGTCAGTCCTTGTCTAGTCCCATGAATGTGCCCTTCTCTTGTGCTATGTCATAAATAGTTGTATCATATCATGTGCTCAGCTGTAGGGATCATGTAATTTTATCATGCTTGGGGTCAGCACCCCAAAATGTGAAAATTTGAAACCAATTATTTGGCTGCCTCTGGATACAGTACATGAGGTTCTACTGTCCAAGCTTCAAGGCAATCCATTGAGAAATGGTTGAGATATGACAGTTCAAAAAATCGCACGTGGATGGGCACCCAAAAATCAAAACTTCAAGAACTGATAATTAGACACCAACTCTTTGGCTGCACCTAGACACATTACATGAGATCCCACTGTCCAAGTTTCAAGGCAATCCATTGAGAAATGGTTGAGATATGGCAGTTCAAAATTTCACACTCAGATGGCACCCAAAAATCGAAACTTCAAGAACAAAGAATTAGACCCCAACTATTGGGCTGCACCTAGATACAGTACATGAGATCCCACTGTCAAAGTTCCAAGTCAATCAATTCAGAAACAGTTGAGATATGGCAGTTCAAAGTTTTGCACTCATGTCAGCACCCGAAAATCAACATCTCAAGAACTGAATATTAGACTCCCATATTTTCGCTGCACTTAGATATAGTATATAAGGTTCTACTGGCATAATTTCAAGGCAATCTGTTGAGAAACTGTTGAGATATAGAAGTTTTAATTTCGCACTTGAAATGACATCCAAAAATGGCAAGTGCAAGGTCATGTGAAAATGACAGTAAGGCAGCACATGTGTCACCGATGTGTGGGTGCACCTGTTTGTGCAAATATTGTATCACGACGGGCAGGAAGGGATAAGTCAAGTCTGCTTATAGTCAACTCAGTGGACAATAAAAGTAAAATATTTCAAGTGCTGAGTAGGCTCTGTTGTGGCCACAAATTATATTACATAAGTAATGACCTTAGTTGAGCACGAAAAATGTGACAAAAAAGGTTAAATATGGAGAGTCTACTCATTCCGGCACAACATTTACCCTAGCCTGGCTAAAAGTTGTGCTGGAATGAGTAGACTCTCCATATTTAACCTTTTTTGTCACATTTTTCATGCTCAACTAAGGTCATTACTTATGTAATATAATTTGTGGCCACAACAGAGCCTACTCAGCACTTGAAATATTTTACTTTTATTATCCACTGAGTTGACTATAAGCAGAGTTGACTTATCCCTTCCTGCCCATCGTGTATGTGCAGCTCTGGTGCAAATGGGGCTGCAAGCACCCAGATGTTGAGCTCAACTCTGGGTTTGATGCTGACACATCATGTGTAACCCCATATATGCAAATATGCAAATCACAACAGAAAAAAAATGCATATTATTGCCATTTTCAGCGCACTTGGTGGAGCTTGAATTCCACCCAAATTGGCGCAGAAACCCCCTCAAACATGCGGGATAAAAATATCTCCCTCAAAACAGCTTCAATTCATATGAAATGTATAGTCCCTGAATTGCCTGAATGAGGGCTAGGCAGCCCCATTGTTTTCATGAGATTTGAGTGAGAATTGGTGGAGCTGGACTCAAGCCACCTCCACATGTGTATTAGATGAATTACAACTCAAAATCATGGTCTATATCCATTATTTTTCCCTCACGTTGTACCCATGGGCTTTCTTGAGGCAGCCCCATAGTGTTTTTGACTCAAGTGTTGTGGTGTGCAACATTGTTTTCAGTGTGATTGGAGTGACAGCCAGCCACTCATTGCCCCTCTCACCTCTCCATTCTGACCATCCTTTGCCCTCATTCCCACCACACCTGCTGTCTCAGCCACATCAGTTGCACCGCTCCCTTTCAACTCGCATTTGGCCCTCCACACCCACAGTCGCAGCCACGCCAGTCACACTGCCTGTGTCGACCTGCCATCTGTCTTCACCACGTGCCGCACTCCTTCAGCATGCCAACTCAGTCAGAATACCTCAAGCTCAAGTGGGATCTGGAGGACCTTATCGCCTCCTTGTCAAGACTCTGCATGTGTGACCAGGAAGACATAGATGAATACTACCAAAGTTTCAGGGCAATCTGCGGTCCCCTCGTCCATGCGTGCCGCCTGTGCTACGAAGATTGCAACGAGTCATTCTGGCTCGGACTCCACCCGGACAACCGCTGGATGGTCTCCCAATGTCTCGGCCCCTGGCACCTGAACAAACAGCAGAGGCACTTTGTCAATTTCCGAGAAGTATTCGACACACTAGTCAAGATATTCTCTCAGTGTCCCTGTGACATTCAGCGGGAACGCCAACCCTGCTCTGCAGACAAAGACAAAGATGACTACACATACCCTGCGCCCATGCCCACTCCAGCCTCTGTCCCTACATCGTGCACCATTGCCTCCACCTCGCCTGCCTTGCCCATCATCCCTGCGGTTCCCACCTGTCATGGTAACTAGCCGTGTCAATTCACAAGCGGAAAACAAGTCGATGATAGAGAGGTGTTCAAGAAATTGTCAAGACTCACTGTTGAACTATCCAGTTCAAGAGCGAGGGATAAGCTCGAAGACGAGTCGGTAGACGTCCAAGACGGCGTGGGCAAGGAGTAGAATCCAGAGTAGTAACAAATACCAAAGAGGCACCGTTACTGTGAGAGTAGAACAATCACGCAGGGAAGAGGCCAGAGTGGTCACAAGGGGACGGTCCTTAAAGGAGTATCCCAGGGATGGAGAGTGCCGTAAACAAATGGACAGTCTGAGGACTGTCCGCTACTTTATTGAGCGCTTATATACTACAAGGGAACTGCTGAATAGGGAACAAGTCATAACCTTGTTATCAAGCACAATAGAGTGATGAGTAAGAAGTCGGAGGATGCTTACTGAGCATGCTCGGTCATGCTCAGTAAGCTGCTGAGTAAGAAGACTCTTCTTGATGAGTAAGAGTTTCCACTGTCCACGTGTTTACTACTTTTAGTGCACGTGTAAGCACCTGATTCATTTCTTGTTAGTTAGTTTAGGGCCGGTCATTTGAAGACTTGTAGTTTAGTTAGGGAATAGTGTCGTCTTATAAGGCCCTTATATAGTTCTATTAGGGTCCTTAGAGTCGACCCTAATACTTCTATTAAGGTCCTTAGTATTGCCTTATAGTCGTTCTATAGTTATTAGAGTTGGTCTAATAACGCGTTGTAGGGCCTTTGATACTAGGTTAGTGCCTCTTGTAGAGCTCCTAGGGTCGTTCCAAAGGGTCCTTAGGAAGGCCCTAATACTGTCTTTTGTTGCTAGAAGGGTTGCCTTTAAGTGGGGCTTGCTGTATGTCGATTGTGCCGAGAATCGCTCGTGCAACAATGCGCGCGCGATATTGTGGACACCTCTACTCACCCCTTTTGCTCGTGTGAACAGGGTGACACCATAGAGACCAGGTTTCCTCCTATAAGGAAGGGTCCTTCAAGGGCCCTCTCCGGAGAATGGTTCATGACAGAAATGGGCTGGTTCCCGTGTATAATGAGTAAGAATCCCTGCAGCGGTTGAAGTGTTTTATGCTAAACAGGTTATGGCCAATAGACCCTTCCTAGTACGACTCGGTCCGTTGAGAAGCTAGGGTAAGTTTGTAATGGGATAGACTAGGGCTGGTTCCACTAGCTATATGCGTTCAAGTCTGTTGGGGACCTTGAACAACGCAGAGAGAGTAGAGGAAGGTAGGTCTTAAAGGAGGAGAGCTCTTCTCAGGCAAGTGAAGAGAGACTCTTAGGGAAGGAAGGGAAAGGCGAAGAGTAGTGGTGGATGGTGTGTTGAGAGTTGATGAAATGGAGAGGTGTTTGTGGTTTAAGTTTGTGAGAGTGAAGTGGGTTGCAGGAGAATATGTTGGACAAGAGTAGGTTGGATTCTACAAGAGACCAAGCTTAGGGCTTTGGTCACAAAGTACTGAGCTTATATATACAGGAGAAGTGCAGCAATAGCTGCGCTTTGACTGTGCTACTAGTATAGTAGGAGTCATAATAAGTAGGAGTCATAGGAATGAGGCCACAAATGAGTCAGAACCAAGTAACTGTGCTGCACAGTAGGTGTGCAGCATTGCACAGTCGAAACTAAGAAGTGAATATAAATGGGAAGAGAACCAAACAAAGGGAAAGTAACAGCAATCCAGTGTTACCTGGACATGTATGGATCACATGATAACACAGAAGGGATCACGAGACATAAGAGATCACAAGACCAGTAAGTAAAGGGATGTATGCAAGCAAGCAGTCCATAGCAAGAGGTAAGAAGTAAACGTAAAAGGAAAATGGTGTAACACCACCTCATCCGCCGTTCCCGTCACCTTGTTCACCGCCACCATCCTTGACTCGCCAGCCATCATCGCCTCAGCTCCACCTGCCCTCGCCGTCCCAGCATTGCCCGCATTTGCTATTGTCGCCACCTTGTCTGTCCCTGCCGCCGTAGCCTCAGCCGTGACATTGCCTATCGCCACTGTCCCCATCTTTGCCCGACCAGCTCCCATGCCCTCAGTGTTGCCTGCCATGGCCACTGTCTCAGCTCCATGCACAACCACCATCTCAACCTCGCCCACCGACGTTTTAGTACCACCTGCCACTTCAGCCCTCGCAGCCTCGTCTGCCACCCCTGCCTTCGTCTCATCCGCTCCCGTGCCCTCAGTCATCTCATCGCCCTCAGTCTCGTCCGTCACCTCATCCGTCGCCACAGTAGCCTCAGTCATGCCAGCTGCCAACTTTGCATCAGTCTCCATCTTAGCCTCGCCTGTACTCGTCAGTTCAGCCCAGTCCATCATAGCACCAGCATCGCCAGCTGCTGCCATCTCCACCCTGTCCTCAGCCTCAGCCTTCTCAGTCTCAGCTGCCGCCACCGTGCCCCTAGTTTTGCCAGCCATCTCCATCACCCCAGCTTCAGATCAGTCAACCGCCGCCACCGCGCTCTTCGCCTTGCCAGCTGCCTTAGTCTCATCAGCCGCCACCATAGCCTCAGCCTCAGCCACTGACATCTTAGTGCCACACACCACCGCCTCCACCACCGTCTCACAAGCCACCGCCGCCACGCCCTTGTCAGCCACAGCTGCCGTTGCCCCTGCGTCGCCCTCAGTCGTCACCTCTGCCCCATCCACCTCCACCATCGCACCAGCTCAGTCCGCCGCCACCTTCTCAGTCTCAGCCACCGCTTTAGTAGTTTCGCATGACACCAGCACCGCCACACTGTCGCAACCCCTCGCCACCAGCACCACCCCAGAAGACCAAGAAGGCCTCGGCCACAAACTTAGCCATAACACGCCACAACAGGAGCAGAAGCCACCGCAGGAGAAGCAGTCGCTGACGCCAACAGCACACCGCACACCACCTCCCACATCGCCTCCCCATCTGTTTGCACGCTCTCGCCCACGTCTGCTGCCGACACCTGCAGTGGAGACGACCCCGCCACCGCCGCCGCAAGATGACAGATCCCACCCCCGTGCAAGCCGCCCCACGCATCCTCTTTCTCGAGTCCTCACCACCTATGTCTCTATCTATGAACTCACGCTCACTGCCTATGCCTTCACTCCTCGTCCACGCCTGCTGCCACCACCTGCAATGGAGATGACCATGCCACCACTGCCACAAGACAACACCACTGCCACGCAGCCACCATCTTGTCACCACTGCCCTCATCTCCATCGCCTCTGTTTCCCATCGCCCTCACCTCTTCCCTCATCTCCATTGCCGATTGCCACCTTCGCGTCTTCCGCAGCACAAGCAGCCATGACCGCCGCCTCAATTCAGACGCAAAAGGCTCAAAACACTTGCATTCAGACGCTTGACCAAGGACAGTCAAAGTTTCAAGCCCCTGGGAGGTGTAAGGTAGCCATATGGCTGGCCATGGAATGACATGTGGGAAATGCAATAGGACATGACGCCTCCTCCTATCCTTTGCCACCTCCCTCTTGTTCCAGGCCATCCACCAGCCACACACCACAAGCCACCTCATGTGTGACATCGAGACCTCAATCGCATCACCCAGCCCTCGCCACTGACCATGCATGCACGCCACACCCTGCACACATGATGTGTTCATGTCTCAAGCCTTTCATGACTGCCTCAACCATCTCAACCAGTCTTGATTCACTTTCATGCCTTTCATCTCTAGTACCTCTCTCCTGTATATAAAAACACCCTAGCTACTCTGTAGTAGAAAGAGTTCAGAATAGGACCCCTCTTTGCAACCCACTCCTCTCTGTCTGTGAAAAACAAGAAGGATGGTCGGAATGGAGAGGCGAGAGGGGTGATGAGTGGCTGGCCACAACTCTGATTGCACTGGAAACAATGTTGCACACCACAACACTTGAGTCAAAAACACTATTGGGCTGCCTCAAGACAGCCCATGGGTACAACATGAGGGAGAAATAATAGATATAGACCACAATTTTGAGTTGTAATTCATCTAATACACATGTGGAGGTGGCTTGAGTCCAGCTCCACCAATTCTCACTCAAATCTCATGAAAACAATGGGGCTGCCTAGCCCTCATTCAGGTGATTCAGGGACAATAAGTTTTATGTGAATTGAAGCTGTTTTGAGGGAGATATTTGCCCCACACATTTGAGAGGGTTTTCTGCGCCGATTTGGGTGGAATTCAAACTCCGCCAAGTGCGCTGAAAATGGCAATAAGGCACTTTGGAGCCTTACTGTCATTTTCACGTGACCTTGCACTTGCCATTTTTGGATGTCATTTCAAGTGCAAAATTAAAACTGCTATATCTCAACAGTTTCTCAACAGATTGCCTTGAAATTTTGCCAGTAGAACCTTATATACTATATCTCAGTGCAGCGAAAATATGGGAGTCTAATATTCAGTTCTTGAGATGTCAATTTTTGGGTGCTGACATGAGTGCAAAACTTTGAACTGCCATATCTCAACTGTTTCTCAACAGATTTACTTGAAACTTCAACAGTGGGGTCTCATGTCCTGTATCTAGATGCAGCCCAAGAGTTGGGGCATAATTATCAGTTCTTGAAGTTTCAATTTTTGGGTGCAATCTGAGTGTGAAATTTTGAACTCCCATATCTCAACCATTTCTCAATAGATTGCCTTGAAACCTGGAAAGTAGAACCTTATATACTGTATCTAGGTGCAACTAAAATATGGGAGCCTAATATCCAGTTCTTGAAGTTTCGAATTTTGGGTGCCGATCTGTGTGCGAAATTTTGAACAGCCATATCTCAACTATTTCTCAATGGATTGCCTTGAAACTTGGACATCAGAACCTCATGTACTGTATCTAGAGGCAGCCAAATAATTGGGTTTCATTTCACATTGTGGGGTGCCAACCCCAAGCATGATAAGATTACATTTGCTCTACAGCTGAAAACATGACATGATACAACTATTTACAACTGTAGCGTGCAAGAAGAGCACACTTGAGGTGTTCATGGGAGGTAGCGATTGCGATCGCATGTTAAGATCTGACGGATCTTAGTACCAACTCTTTAATGAAAGAGTTGCTTGATATAGTTCAAGCACTAGACTTCGAACCCTTTGATATTATCTCAGGAAGATTGAATGTAGAAAAGAGAGGGACCTCTTTCAGTTAGAGTCTGCACTATAGTTTGTTTAGAAAGTTGACAAGATGGATATCTTGTAAGATTGTGTAAGTCGAGCGTAAGGCTCGACTTCTTGGTACCACAGACTATTTATACAATACCTCAATAACTACTGATCCGATTCGTACGAAACTCGGGGTGCACATAGCTAAGAACCAGTAGTATCCAAATACGAAAAGCGCAATTCAGAATGTTAGAAATGACTCACGCGTGAGTCATTCTTTCCTAGTATCTATCAGCAATCAGTAAGCATTCAGTAAGCAATCAGTAAGCAATCAGTCAGCAATCAGTAAGCAATCAGTCAGCAATCAGTAAGCAATCAGTAAGCAGATCGATAAGCAAACGCATGAGTAATCACAGATGAGTCAGTGGAAATAGATGACAGTTGGAGAATCAAGAGGATCTTAACATCGCATATAAATGTGCAAGGAGCGGCACATAAGGAAAGTTGGGCTTAAGGCACAAGGATACGATGAAGCAGAAGTGGGAGCCTGTTGGGAGATGTGGATCTGGGAAGGTGTGGAAGCAGATGGGAGAGGGTGGGTAAAGCAGGATGGTCTTGTTCGTATGCACCAAGATGTCTGAAGAAGGCCATCAGGAGCAGGTCCACTATGCGATCAGAGAGCATGGGGGATGTATACACACATTCATATTTATTAGAGGGCCAGAGCTTGGTCAGCTTGTCCACTCAGGTTGCAGATGAAGAGTTGGGCCATCCATCCATGACTCAGTGGAAGCAGTGGTGGTGGGACATCAAAGGAGGAGGTGAGGGCAATCGAGATGTGAGATGCAAGATGCAAGATGCAAGAAGAACGCATCTGTGAGCGAAGTACGGCATCATTGAAATGAGCGGGGAAAGTGCCCATGGCTTTGTGCTTGAGGCGAGGTTGTGTTCCAAAGTTGGGTCAATGAAGCTGAGGGACATCATGTTCAGTCACATTGGTACCAGAGAGAGGATATTGGATGACGACTTTGACAGCGTCTGGATAAACTGCCCCAACGCACATAAAGATGATGTCGGTGGCAGAATTGATGAGCAGAGCAAAGACAAAGTCTGCAGTGAACAAGACCAGGAGGTATTGATAGACAAGGTGATGATCGACATGTGCAGGAAGAGAGGACAACAGTTCCCATAGCACATCTTTGTTTTGTTTGTCTGTGGGGGCAGTCAGGACAGAGTGAGGTGATAGACAAAGACAAAGGTGAGGAGCATGGCTTGCCTCGTTTTGAGCCACAGGTGCGGTCGACTTGTCTTCCTTGGCATCCATTGGACTGGGAGGTGGTGATTGATGATTTGAAAAGTCAAGGTGCAAGAGGAACAGGCAAAGTGTGAGCAAAATAGAGACTGGGAAGCAAGTGTCTACACCATTGGAATGTGAGGTATAGAGTGAGTCTGACTGAGAGAGAATAAATTGAAATGGTGGGCTGCAAGCCCTTGTATATGGTGGCAGAGAATGATGGCAAACAATTGAGGGGTGGCTCAGTAGGTCAGAGTGACGTGGTGTGTGACAGTGGGCTGCTGTCAGGCACCTTTCGGTGTTGTTGTGCGTGATGCTGCATTCACACACAACATTCCTCACGCTTCTGCTTTGTTGCTATGCTGGAGAAACAATCACACTTATATATACCAAAGTTGTAAGGAGGGACAAGAGCAAGTTGCAATGTGATGATAAGTAGGAGATCAGCCAACCATTGAAAAGCTTCCAGTGTTCACAAGAACCATGTCCTCTTCCACATATTGAATCAATAAATCAGCTGTGCCCTTCCCAATATTGAGCCACCTTGATAGTTTCTCCACATCCATATGGTCTCCAACAAGCTGGTTGATGTGATGATAACCCTCTTCATGAAATGTGTCCGCATACTGACTGAAATTGTCCCCTTTACAATCAGGGTGCATGTCACAGTACACAAGCCAAGTGCCTATCTTTGGGACCTCAATCTTCACTGGAACAGGTTTTGGGAGAATTCCCACATTGGTTACTGGTGGGAGCCCTGAAGTCAGATTGGGAGGTGGCAGTTGACTTGGAGGGAACCAAGGAAGATAGGGATTGTATTGCAGCAGGGGGATGGCATATGGAAGGTTGATGAGTGGCTGAGGCTGTCCACACGTAGTCATGGCAGGGATTTGATTTTGGCTTCATGAGTGAGGTCCACCGGCGTACAGATTGATTCCTGCCAGTTTTGTGGTCACTGGATATGTCTTGGGATCCTTGACCTTCCAACAATATCAGCTGACTTCACAATGAATCATGGCGCCAAGTACTTACAGCCATCGATGACCAGAAATTGAGAGTACTCATTGAAATTGGAAAACACAAGTGTTGCACTGGATCTTTCCAGCACAAGGCAGGCTTGTCCAGAAGGCTGTGGATGTCACAGGAGAATGCGTTCGAGATTTTCTGACATGCTTCAATTCTCTGTTTATGGAACAGCTCACTACCAGAATTTTCTATATCAGCATTGCTGTCATGTGGAACACTGCCGAACTTGGTGCTTTTCTGCATGTCTGTCAGCATTTGTTTTGAGCATCTGGTCACTGTGGCTCACCTTGGTCTGCTGAAGCTGTTGAACCGGAACCCGAACGGATCAAAGAAGGTGAAGACCTTCATACAAGGTTCAAGATCCGCTCATAGATGTTACGTGTTAGACAGAACTTTAGTATATGCGCTTATGGCAATAGGGTTACGCATACTACGATATCTATCACAAGATGCAGCCTTATGCTGCGTCTAGAACGTTTCCACATCACGCGTCACTTAATGCGCAATATAGTGGACACCTGTAGTCACCTCTTTTGGACTTAGGAACAGCCCTGGGTCATAGAGGTATAAATACCATACATGTAGACGAGTATACACATCGCTCTACACCCCAATATCACTTGAGGATTAGCACAACCTCTAAGGTGGGTTGCTTGGCCTGTTAGCTGCGCTCTATGCTGCGCAACAGAAGCGATACTGTGCATGTAGCATTGAGGGGTAGACATTGAGGCGTTGTGCTAACATTTGTTGCATTGTGCACCAGGGTATTGTCGATGTAACAACCTCAATCGCACAGCTCCCTTTCTGCCTATTGATTATCTCTACCATGAACGAAAACATCTCTGAACCAACACCAACAAAATATCAGGTGAGTAGGAATACCAAAGACTGCCATGACGAACTGTTTTCGTCATCCTCTGACTCGCTTTATCCTCCTGTGCTATTGCCACTTTCCTGCATGTTGGAGCAGTAGCAGTTTTGCTTTTCTTCTGCATCATGACTTCAACAATGCTGTCATTGCTGACATTGCCACTCTTGTCTTGCCACACAGGGGAATCTACAACTGAGTTGTCATCATTGTCTGTGGCCAGCTCTGCAAGAACTTCCTGCTGGAGAAGTGCTCAAATCGCAAGGGAAGCTTGGTGGATAGGTCGTGGCTTGTTTGGAGCTTCATGTCCCTCACCAGGAAGAGGGGGCAATGCCATGGGTGGTTTTTTGGCTCGGGATGAAGACACAGCAGCCATTGCACCACAGGAATGTGTCACATGCCGGCCTGGCACTGCAACACAGTTCTTCTCATCCGATTCCCCATCTGTCCTGATGGCATCTGCACTCATTCAAGTGCCAATTTTAGGTGTTGCATGAGCCACAGAGTCCAGAGAAGCAGGGTGGGCAGATGGATCATTGGATGTGGTCAAAGGTGCAGTCAGATTCTTCTCTGCCTGTTTTTTTGCTTTGGCTGCCCTTTGGTGTGTTGTGACTGCTCCCTTGCCCATGAATAGCAGACAACAGGCAACATGGAGCATGTGATTGCACACGTCGAATACAAATACTCCCTCTCCCTATCTCCCTCCCTCTCGCTCACCTTCACTCCTCGCCCTACTTCCTTTCCTTCCCTCCCTCTTCTCTTATGGTCTACCTTCCCTTCAGGTGAATGCCCATACCACACAGCCGAACCAACAACTTGCAGGTCTTGTGTGCACTCTCGTTTCTTCCTTGTTGTGGGCTGACATCTGGTGGTGTTCAAGGTGCTCATCATTCTCCATACCATGATTCGAAACAGGCAACAGACAATGTACTTCTATATCTGGCTTCTTCAGGGGTTTTACGGTTACAAAATGTGGGCACCAGTCAATGGGAAGGTATGTACCGCAGCCATGCCCCCAGCACCCATATCCCTGCAGGTCCATCTGAACCAGCTAAGACTTTCACTTCAGGTTTCAATGCCCCTACAAATCTTCAGCATTACACCATGTACCTTGACTCACGCATATGTGCATACTGTGAGCTGAAGCACAATGCTATCTGCATCCAATCCGAAACAAACTGTGACCTTCCAAAGCCCCTCCATTCCTCCCCTTCCTCTCCTTTCTTCAATCTTGCCCACATGCCCAACCGGTCTTGACTCCCCTCCACCTCTTGCGTCTGCATTGAATATGTATGTTGTTGTAGATGCTTTTCCACACGTGGGACGTCTTGCTTCTCAATGGACTCAACATCCTGTTCCGCATTGCACTGGCCATACTCAGAAGCCACGAGGCAGAGCTCCTCCACTGCGACCCAATTCCCGTGGTCTACATTGCACTTGAAAGCCTCCCAACATGGATACCTTACAAGAGGTCCTCACACAAGCTTGCGAACATCACCACTGCCGTACGTGAGGGCACTCAGCCCAAATGCCTCCATCTCCCCCCTCGCGCGCGATTGCGATCGCTGCCTTCAACACCTCGCATTCCCATTCTCGCCCCATCACTCTCAATTATGTGATCAACAGTAGGATGTTATGATATCATAGGAATAATATATGCATTTCATGTTTTCTTTACCTCAATCTCACATTTATGTTTTCGATTCCCGTTCATGCTTCCTTTCATATCATGCTCACCTTAGTACTCCCTGCTGTATATAGTCTCATTAGCTGCTTACTTGAATAACAATTCCTCCCTTTGTGCTAATCTCCTCTGGTCTGCTTCAAGACTTTGCCGGACATTTGTACCCTGTCTCACGTTCAACTTCATCGCCCCCAGTCATCCCACTCGTTCCCTCTATTCTGTTTGTATCCCTGTTTTCTCCTTGGTCTGGTCAATGGTCTCACTCACGAGTCTCTGGACACACTGCAACATTACATATTTCAATACCATTTGCTCATATTGATAACCAGTTTCAGCATAATTATATGTATCCACAATGCCTGTACCATCCAAACACATCTTGTGATGTGATGTGATATAGTGCTTGGAGAAGGGTGCAGGCAATGTTGGTGTATGACTGCTCCACCATTGCAAAACGAACATACTCTCCATTACAGCAAAGGTGGTACTTCATTGCAGAAAATGTCAGCTCAATTGGGTTATAATCAGGGGAGTAGGGCGGCAGAAATTCGACACACATACCCCTAAATACGAACAGGAGTGTCAACAGTTGTCAATAGACATGAATATAATTTACCGAGATTCAATCAGCTCCAAAATGGAAGGGTGCTTGTGAATTCAACAATTGTCCATAACAATGACTGAATTGGGGGCCGGAAATGGCTCCATATTGTCCAAGAGGCAATTGATGAATGTGGAGAAAAGCTCAGTGTCGAAAGAGCCTTCAACAATGTCACAGTGAATAATACCATCATTGAGAGATAACACAGGAAGGACAGAATATCTGGCACATGAGAATCATGAGTTACATGGCAGGTATGGATAGCATGTCACTCACCGTCATCCTCAACAGAAAAATGCCTTGTGCGATGCTTTCCTGCCACGAATAGCCCAAGTGTGTCCATGGTATGTTGTTCGGCGATCAACAGAACTCTCATCCACAAGACAAGCTGATTTGGAAGATAGGTTCCGATACATGCACCAAATGCAGCTTGCTTTTCTTCACTACGCTCAAGTGCCATGCATGAGAGCTGTCCATTGTGTATCAGAAGCTTGAAATGTACATAATGAAAAGTGTGTACCTTATTCATACTATAGCCAGCCTTGATAAGTGTCCTCCATATCGTTGACAGTGATACTGACACCCCACATGTCTGTAACAGTTCCAAATGCAACTCATCGAGATAGGTATCTGGCGCACTATTCAGAGTTCTGAGCAGGTGCTGTATGGGTCCAATTTCAATAAAAGTGCCTGCTAGCACAGATTTTGTGCCAAATGCCTCGACATCATAGTCACAAAGTGACTGATGGAGTTGAGGTTTTGTGTCACACCATTTTCCTTTTACGTTTACTTCTTACCTCTTGCTATGGACTGCTTGCTTGCGTACGTCCCTTTACTTACTGGTCTTGTGATCTCTTACGTCTTGTGATCCCTTCTGTGTTATCATGTGATCCATACACGTCCAGGTAACACTGCATTGTTGTTACTTTCCCTTTGTTTGGTTCTCTTTCCATTTATATTCACTTCTTAGTTTCGACTGTGCAATGCTGTGCACCTACTGTGCAGCACAGTTACTTGGTTCTGACTCATTCATGGCCTCATTCCTATGACTCCTACTTATTATGACTCCTACTATACTAGTAGCACAGTCAAAGCGTAGCTATTGCTGTGCTTCTCCTGTATATATAAGCTCAGTACTTTGTGACCAAAGCCCTAAGCTTGGTCTCTTGTAGAATCCAACCTACTCTTGTCCAACATATTCTCCTGCAACCCACTTCACTCTCACAAACTTAAACCACAACCACCTCTCCATTTCATCAACTCTCAACACACCATCCACCATCTACTCTTCACCTTTCCCTTCCTTCCCTAAGAGTCTCTCTTCACTCGCCTGAGAAGAGCTCTCCTCCTTTAAGACCTACCTTCCTCTACTCTCTCTGCGTTGTTCAAGGTCCCCGGCGGACTTGAACGCATATAGCTAGTGGAACCAGCCCTAGTCTATCCATTATAAACTTACCCTAGCTTCTCAACGGACCGAGTCGTACTAGGAAGGGTCTATTGGCCATAACCTGTTTAGCATAAAACACTTCGACCGCTGCAGGGATCCTTACTCATTATACATGGGAACAAGCCCATTTCTCGAACACCTCTCTATCATCAACTTGTTTTCCGCTTGTGAATTGACACAGCTAGTTACTGTGACATTTTGAGTGGTGGGGAAGTTTGACCCCACCAGTGTGCTTGAAGTTGGCAATGATCCCTTTCACTTTTCGCACACTTACATCTGTATACATGGAGATATCCTCCGCTGACATGTTTGTACTGAGATGAATGATGATCCATTGCACTTCTTCTGAGATTGCTTTGCCTTGAGCCACGGCGGTGATGGGTGTGTTGAAAGTTTTCCCTCTTTGGGTACGCTGTGACCAAAATGGACATCTCTATCTCCGACCTTTCATGCTGTCTCACTCAGCCTTGTCCATTGTCCAACCACCATCAACCCTGCATCTGTCACACCTGCCATATCCTTATCATCAGCCATCTTAGCTTCATCAGCCGCTCCATTCTTTGCCTTGCCAAGTCATCACCATCATGTCCCCAGTTCTGCCCACTGCCACCTCTTGTCCATTGGCACCTGCTTCATCCGCCGAGTCTTCATATTGCCTGCCACCATCATTTCAGCATCGCCGGCTGTCTACATCACCAACACTATCCCTGTCTCTAGTTGTTTCAATTCTGTTAGCCATTCTGTTGGCCACATGTGCTGCCTTGCCAGCCTTATCTGCCCCAGTTGTCTCAATCCCAGTCGCCACAGTCTCAGTCTCAGTCTCCTCCTCATCTCCTCTAGCCACCATTACTTCAATTCAACTAGCCCCTACAAAGTCAGCTTCGTCTGGCTTCTTCCACAGCTTCAGTCTCGCTCACAGCCATTACCTCAGCTTGTCTGCTGCCATCATTTTGGTCTCAACCCTGTCTGTCATTTTAGTCTCATGCAACACACGTTGTCCAAGAAGGCCCCAGACCTGAGCTCAGTCACTCGCCACCTCAGGAGGAGCACAAACTGCCTCCACACCACCAGTGCCTGAGATGCTGCTGACACAAGTAATACGCCCCACGCCACCCCTCATGTCACCTCATCCCCATGGGTCTGAATGTGTCATACAACTGTGTTGACTGTTAGGCATTCAAACATCCAACAAGGTCCATACCGCCATAGATTATGATTGATCAGAGCCATTTCTGGGTATCTCCATGTCGGATGGCTCATCTATTCCAGACCGCTATCATTTACGAAGCCGATGAGCCCAACAAAGGTCAAGAGGTTCCTATGCTGAATTGCCACATGACATTTCTAGTGTTGCCAATGTACTGAAATCTCTCGGCATCAAGAAAGGTGATTCCATCTCTATCTACCTTCCTCTGGCATGGCAAGCGGTCACTGCCCTCCTTGTGTGTGCACGCATTGGTGCCATAAGGATGACACGGCTCTGGCAGTCATTGATATGGTCACGATTTGCCCCTGTAGAGAATCCAGAAAACACGACAGAGTGAACGGCCGAACAAGGGTGTTGTGGTGGGAAGACTATCACAACCAAAGCAGTTGATTCAGCACTGAAGGGCTGCCCACACATTGAGCACATCCTCATTCTTAGGCACACAGGGAACAAAGTTCCGTGGATGCAGGGCCATGACAAGTGGTGGCACGAGGAGCCGGTGCGAGTCCTCAATCACTGCACGCCAGAGATCTTGTCAGCAAAGATCCACTCTTTATTCTTTATGTGAGATGCCTGCTTGCACATGCCCATTGGCACACATCTGAACACGCTGCAGAGGAGGGAACCCATGATGTGCAAGTTCCATGTCTTGCTCGAGACCACACACATACGATAGTATGATGCACTGTGTGGGAGAACAAAATGAAAGGTAGACAGGAATGACGAAGGTATGTCTCCCTGAATCCCATCCTTCCTCCAGACCCCTCTGCTCCTTCACACATGTCCAGCTGCCGACAGGTTGAGACTTGTATGCTGCCACTTGTGGTCCCATCGTCCCTCAATAGAGAATGTGACAGACAGCTGGCCAAAGTCAGACCAGAAGGGAATAATGATTTCCACCTTCAGAGTCATATAATTGAATGCCCAGGTGAAAGGGGCAAGCTTTCATATCCAAGGGTCAACAACAATGTCCTGATATCAGGTATGTATGACACACCACATATGATGGAGCTGTCCTGATCCCTCTAATGATAAATGAGTGCATTTTTCTGCAGGTTGGGTAGGCGACAAAGGTAGTGTGCACGCAAATGCCGTGTCACGCATGACAAACACCGAAAGGTGCCCGAGCATCACACTGTCACTCACCGTGTCACTCCGGCCTACTGAGCCATCCCTCCATTGTTAACCATTGTTCACCACCGCCATATGCAAGGGCTCGCAGCCCACTATTCACCCATTCACACGCAATTTCAATCACTTCCTCAATGCACGCCTCATGTCATCATTTCAATTTTGTCTTATCGCTCTTCCATCAGTCCTTGTCCGGTCCCATGAGCATGCCCTTCTTGTGCGCTACATCATAAATAGTTGTATCATATCATGTGCTCAGCTGTAGGGATAATGTAATTTTATCATGCTTGGGGTCAGCACCCCAAAACGTGAAAATTCAACAAGTGAAACCAATTATCTGGATGCCTCTGGATACAGTACATGAGGTTCTACTGTCCAAGTTTCAAGGCAATCCATCAAGAAATGGTTGAGATATGACAGTTCGAAAAATTGCATGCAGATGGGCACCCAAAAATTGAAACTTCAAGAACTGATAATTAGACACCAACTCTTTGGCTGCACCTAGACACATTACATGAGATCCCACTGTCCAAGTTTCAAGGCAATCCATTCAGAAATGGTTGAGATATGGCAGTTCAAAATTTCACACTTAGATGGCACCCAAAAATCGAAACTTCAAGAACAAAGAATTAGACCCCAACTCTTGGGCTGCACCTAGATACAGTACATGAGATCCCACTGTCAAAGTTCTAAGTAAATCAATTCAGAAACAGTTGAGATATGGCAGTTCAAAGTTTTGCACTCATGTCAGCACCCAAAAATTGACATCTCAAGAACTGAATATTAGACTCACATATTTTTGCTGCACCTAGATATAGTATATAAGGTGTTACACCATTTTCCTTTTACGTTTATTTCTTACCTTTTGCTATGGACTGCTTGCTTTCGTACGTCCCTTTACTTACTGGTCTCGTGATCTCTTACGTCTTGTGATCCCTTCTGTGCTATCATGTGATCCACACACGTCCAGGTAACACTGGATTGCTGTTACTTTCCCTTTGTTTGGTTCTCTTTCCGTTTATATTCACTTCTTAGTTTCGACTGTGCAAATGCTGCGCACCTACTGTGCAGCACAGTTACTTGGTTCTGACTCATTCATGGCCTCATTCCTATGACTCCTACTTATTATGACTCCTACTATACTAGTAGCACAGTCAAAGCGCAGCTATTGCTGCGCTTCTCCTGTATATATAAGCTCAGTACTTTGTGACCAAAGCCCTAAGCTTGGTCTCTTGTAGAATCCAACCTACTCTTGTCCAAACATATTCGCCTGCAACCCACTTCACTCTCACAAACTTAACTCACAACCACCTCTCCATTTCATCAACTCTCAACACACTATCCACCATCTACTCTTCGCCTTTTCCTTCCTTCCCTAAGAGTCTCTCTTCACTCTCCTGAGAAGAGCTCTCCTCCTTTAAGACCTACCTTCCTCTACTCTCTCTGCATTGTTCAAGGTCCCCGACGGACTTGAACGCATATAGCTAGTGGAACCAGCCCTAGTCTATCCCATTACATGTTGCGCAGCATAGAGCGCAGCTAACAGGCCAAGCAACCCACCTTAGAGGTTGTGCTAATCCTCAAGTGATATTGGGGTGTAGAGCAATATGTATACTCGTCTACATGTATGGTATTTATACCTCTATGACCCAGGGCTGTTCCTAAGTCCAAAAGAGGTGACTACAGGTGTCCACTATATCGCGCATTAAGTGACGCGTGATGTGGAAACGTTCTAGACGCAGCATAAGGCTGTATCTTGTGATAGATATCGTAGTATGCGTAACCCTATTGCCATAAGCGCATATACTAAAGTTCTGTCTAACACGTAACATCTATGAGCGGATCTTGAACCTTGTATGAAGGTCTTCGCCTTCTTTGATCCGTTCGGGTTCCGGTTCAACATTACAAACTTACCCTAGCTTCTCAACAGACCGAGTCGTACTAGGAAGGGTCTATTGGCCATAACCTGTTTAGCATAAAACACTTCGACCACTGCAGGGATCCTTACTCATTATACACGGGAACCAGCCCGTTTCTTGAACACCTCTCTATCATTGACTTGCTTTCTGCTTGTGAACTGACACGGCTAGTTACCATGACATAAGGTTCTACTGGCAAAATTTCAAGGCAATCTGTTGAGAACCTGTTGAGATATAGCAGTTTTAATTTTGCACTTGAAATGACATCCAAAAATGGCAAGTGCAAGGTCACGTGAAAACGACAGTAACACTGTGGTGGGTGTTGATCATTTGAAGATGTTGCATTGCAGTATGCCTCAATGGAGAGAGTAGTGGCCAGATATGGGTGTGGAGCTGATGTGACAAGGTTGAATTGAGCACCAAGATCTTGATAGGATGTGGGAGAGGAGATGCACCTCCTTTACAAGGTAATCAATAAGCTCATCCTTTTATTTCATCTGGGCAAGAAGATATTCACATCTGCGAAAGGGTGAAAATGAGCATTCATTGTCATTGGAGAGGGAATGGGTGGGTGGGAATGGGCAGAGTTTGGCATTTTGGGAGAAGGGGCAATGGAAAGGGGGAAAGGGGGAAAGGTAGCCAGATTTTAAAGCCATGACAGTGCATAAAAATGGATGCTATTAGGCAGGAGAGGACTCACTTTGGGGCACTCCTGGGTAATAGGCCTTGGACAATACAGTGGTGCTTGCCAGATCTGCAATGCTTGCACACATTCTCCCCAGAGGAAAATAACATTTCATCTGATGTGCACATGGGATCAAGGTGCCAAGGATGAATGGATGAATGGGATTTGGAATTGTGGTTCACAGGGGAAGTGGAACATCAGTGCTGTTCTGTCACATCAGTGGGGGGAGAGAGAACACATGTCAAGGTGTTTGCAATAGGTACACACTCTGGGACTGAGTAAGCAGTGAGGATACATTAGAGGCAAGACATGGAAGCATGGAACTAGGGTTAGGAGCCTGAGAAGCCAGGTTTGAGAGTGGGCATGAATTATCATTCAGGTGATAAAGAAAGAGGCAACATGAACATGAAACAGCAGGCAAGAAGAAAATTCAAGGCATTGAAGCAAGCCAGTCTGGGGTGTGCTGAGTTCATGGGGCTGGATGGTGATCCAAGATGGTTGTCTTGATCTGAGAGCAAGGACAAAGTGGAGAGGATGAGGGGAGAAGAGGGGGGTGAGATGGCTCACACATGGTTGTTTCAGGCTGACTGATACTAGGGGGAACTCAAGGGGACTGTATTTCTGCTCTTCTTCCTACAGAGTAGCTAGGGTCTTTGTATATACAAGAAGGGAATACAAAGGAAACTAAGTAATGAAAGGAAATGAGATGAAAGGAAATTGAGTCTGGGTAAGGTGATCAAGGTGGTCATGGAAGTCTTGGGATGCAAACATGTCACATGAGCCAGGGCATGGCATGCACGTGTGGTCAGTGGCAAGGGGTGGGTGATGCAATCAAGATCTTGATGTCAGGCATGAGGTGGCTTGTGTGGCAAGGGCTGAGGATGAAAGGCAACAGGACAGAGGTGAGGTGTGGGAGGAGGCCAAGCATCACACATCACACACAGTCCACACATGGTTCCAAGGCCAGCAGTATGGCTCACCTTACAGCATGAAAATAAAATTGAAGGGAAGGGAAAGACATCAGCATACAAGAAAGTGGCAGTATAAGGTAAAGCACACACAGTTGATTAGTATCTGACTGAGGTACATTCCAGTCAATGTTTGTGCCTGCCATGTCTTCATCTTTGTCAGTGTCAGGTCTGTGACATCAGGAAAAACACATATAAATCTTTTTCAGCTTTATAAAGTCTTTATAGAGTCAAAAAAGTTGATAAGTCAATGGTCACTTGGACTGACCCTAATTCTAGAAAGTCATGACCCAAATATCAACTATGTAGCCAAGAAAGTTGAGAAAGCTGCCTGAGTTCTGTAAAGTTCTCAAAAGTTGGAAAGTCACATCAGCCAGCCTTAGGGCTATTGACCAATTTATGGGGCTACTGCTAAAGTTAAGAGCCCTCTGTCCAATGTCAGTTTGCAACATATCTGCAGCTAGACTTCCACCACATGGTTTTTGATCAAAGTCACATGCTACATAAAAGTCATCCCATTTGTTGAACATGTTCACACTTTCAAGGTATTTGGTAAGGAGGGCCTTGTAGTTAGAATTAAATGGCCCTGGGTCTTGAAATTCTCCAGTTTCAAATGCTCGGACTGCATACTCCAACTGCATCATTGAGTCCAAAGGAGAGCCAGAATAAAGACAGGACTTACTGCGACAAGGATGATTGCAACAAGCCCAGGTGGACAGCCATATTCAACAAGGGATTCACAAATGGTGTCATACAGTATGGCAGGTATGACAGGTCACTGGACCAAATGTCGCCAAACATGTGCATTTATGGGGAAGATGAACAGCCTGCACCAACAGCCACCAACAGCCACCCGTACCCCACTGTTCCCAACACCCCTCTACCAGTTCTGCTGACATGCAGTCTCTTATCCATGGAGTCTGGTCTTATAGAGAAATTGCCATTGTACCCCTTTGCCACATCAATTCCCCATACCACAATGCAGCACCCCAAAACCCCTTTGAGAGCTATCTTTGCAGCAGTACAGCCACTGCACAAAAGTGTGATCACCAGGCAGACCATGAGTCAACATGGAGTTCACTGAGGTAAGTACCCAATTAGCTTCCACCATGTATACAGCATGGGCATGCCCTCCCTGCGATTGTTTCTGTTGCTCTATCCTACTATTGTCCCTTGATACCTCCCTTCCATCCATTTCTGGGATACTATCATACACCATGCTGACCTATCTTCCACTAGTCATCATCCCTTCCTTCTCCTACTCCTAACCACCAACCCTTGATGCCCTCACCATCACCTTCACTGCTGTCCTACAGTATCCTCCCAGAATCATTGTTGCACATGGCAACTACATGGGATTGCCCTCAGAACCATATGCACCCCATGACAGCTGTGCCATTACCAATCCACCCTCATCAAACCCAACAGTCACAGCTACAATCTGACTGGCAGAGACAATAAGTAATGCCACCTCCAACACCACCGGCTTTTGATGCACGGGGAACAATGACAACTGGACAACACTGACAATGCAGGGATGACGAGGAGGGGAAGGATGAGAACAATGAGAGCAAGGACCAGGACCAGACGACACCAACAACAACAGAAGGGGCATGACAATGGGAGGGGCCGAGGAGAGGGACAATGACAAGACCACAGCCCAGCACCTGCCCCTGCCTCTGCGAGCCACTGCTTGTGGGGGGGAGGGAGCATGGGTGCTAATGGCAACAGGGGGGAAGGACAATGACAAGACAGTGAGGACCAGCATGATGGAGGGCAGGAACCACATCCTAGCCCCTCTCTCCAATGACAGGCAAGGCTCGACCTAGCACCCCCCCCTTCCGCCATGTGAGCATTGATTGGCTCACAGTGGTGGTGGTGGGTGTTACTGGGCCACAACCTCAGGTGAGATGAGCACGCAAACAACTACTGAAGACGAGTGCAGGGATGACTACCAGTGACATACCAGGCCACTACAACACACCACCCCTTGCTGCCACTGCAAGTGACTGCTTGCAGGGTGGATAAGGGGTGCTAATGATGCTGGGTATTGAAAAAATACCTGGCCCATGCCAATCCCTATTCAGTACTAGGGACTTTAACAGACTTTACAAACTTTACTACCTTTCCTGGCTTTATGGAGGCTTGAATGGTGCTTTACTACTTTACAAACTTTCAACTTTAGAAATACTCCCTATAAAGCTAAAAAGTTGAAAAAGCCATAAATTATCTTGTGTTTTTGCTGATGGATGCTTGCACCTAGCAGCTTAGGAGGCGTGGAGTCATCCCTTCTTCAAAGGCAAGGATGCACAATGACGGTGGGGGCACAAGAAGAGCAGGCTCCGAGGGAGGGCAGTGTGGGACTGGTCCAAATATGTGATGTGGTCAGAAGACTCAGGTGGTCTGATGAGGAGGTGCTGGGCATGGAGGTGTATTAGGATACAGGAGATCAGGTTATTGGACGTCAACTGCATGAAGTTGTTAAGGCTCCAAAGTGCCTTAAATAAGATCAATGGTCACGTCTATAAACGCATCCTACCAATGCAGATATGCTTGAGTCAAGCAAGCAATACTCGTGGAGGGGAAGGAGTGTTAGATCCTTCTAGAGTATGACAACAAGATGAGAGGGGCTCTGCAGACAGGGTAGGAGTCAACTGTTTGGGATTGGCAAACTAAGTCGAGCTTAAGGCTCAACTGTTTCTACTGGAGGCTTTATATAGCCCTACAGGGATAAGGTTCATGCTACTGTAGTACTGGTTGGTGCTATAGAAGCAAAAGGTGGCTCATAGAAGCGAGGTTGCTTCTATGTAAATGATCTCGGTGCTGGAAGCATTAAGTGCTTCCCCAATCAAGGAATCGACATACGTGGCGGTACAGGAACATCTGGGACAGAAGCAATGCTACTCATTGCTTCTTCAGTACATCTTCTAAAAGATACGATCAACGCATTCCGAATGTGATGTCAACGAACATAAATGATCAAGATCTGACGCACGCATAATGCAAACAGTGCAGTCCATAGTTCAGGTGTTCCGGCATCTTCCGGACCCCAAACCACTCGGTAACAGAAGTGTGATTGGGTGGTCATTCAGAACTAGGGTTTTTCTGGCCTGGCTTGGCCTGAAAGCGCTGGCTTTGGTTTGGCCCGAGGCACCTTTGGCTTACTAAAATCCCAGGCTGGGCCAAAGCTGTCAATTACAGCTCAGCTCCAGCTTGGCTTGGCCTGGGCCATGACTTTTGTATGTAAATAAAATGTTGATTCTGGGTTGGTCACCAATGATAGTATGTATGGGAAGATACTAAGCTACTCAGACCAATACATTGTCTCCTCATTGTCAATCAGTAGTAGGGCTGTGCACCATCCGTATTATGGCCACGGCCGTACAATGCATGGTAGGTTGATGGATATGGGTGACCATATACTGTCCATATACTGAATACTCTTGAGCTCTGACAGTACGGTAGCAATACCATATTATGGTCAACGGAAATGTATTCATGTGCAAAATTCAATATAATGTACTACAGCCAACATTACAGTGCAGCTGTGGCCTGCGCACATGCAAGATGAAAGGGACAGAGAGGAGCAAGGTTGTGCCCTGGAATGCAACATGCACATGCAAGAGTGTGTGTGTGTGAGTGTTCTCAAGGGAATGGTTCACAAGCAGATGAGAAGTTTATTGCAGAGGCAAAAGCTCTTGATTCAATTCCCCTGAGCTACTGTACAAGATGGTAGCTACTTAAATACAAAAGTGCTACTCAAGAGTCCTGTTCTTCCTACTGCAAATCCGCAAGCATGAGGCAATGATGTCAGGGGCAAGACACTAGGGCCAGCGAGCCCTCACATAGTGCATTGATGATGACATGCCTGCGTCATCCGGGTCCATGCATAGATGTGTGGTGGGCGAGGATGATGCTTAAGGATGAGTGGGCTGGAGCTGAGGCAAGTGACATTGACAGTGATTGACTTGAGCTAATGTTGTAGTCTGCTGACATGGGGCGAGGACCACAGCAGGGATGTTGTCAAGAGGCAAGTGTGCAAGAAAGAAGAGGAAATGAAGGAAGAAGGGAGAGTGAACACATGGCGCAGGAGGGGGCTGGTACAGCGCCCAACAAAGAGCTAGAGAGAGAGCTGATATCCTTGACAAGTTGTTTGACTGTGTCGGGAGTGGATATTTTGGATGCAGAAGGGGGAGGAGTGCAAGTTGACAACACAAAGATAGGCATTGGGCACATTGACATATAGGCCACCATGACTTACATTGTACATGTACTTGAGCAAAAAGGAAGGTTGAGAGGGAAGCGCAGATATGACGATGAAAAATGACAGGGAACAACAGTGTGTCTGTGCAAAGTTGATAAATTAAAGTTTGATGATTACCCCCCAAAAAAGGTCAAAGCTGCGGCTTGGTGGCCCGGCTTTGGCTTTTCAAATCATAGGCCGGGCCAAAGCCGTCACGAAGCCGTCACTTTGGCCCGGCTCGGCCCGGCCTATTTCGGCCCGGCTTGGCCCGGCTCACTGCCTGAAGCCGGGCCGGGCACAACCCTATTCGGAACTCGGCGGTTGGCAATGTGAGCGTCATCACGGACCCCCAATCTCGTCTCAGACATGATCCGACGAACCCTGGAGTGTATTTCGACGTCCGCCACGAACACATGCATATGTCATAGCACTCGGCCGTTTCAATAGTATCTACTGTCCTACTCTCTAGGCGGATTCCTCCACTATCGGATCCAAAGTTGGTGCATGTTCCTCGGAAGGACGGCGGAAAACACGGCGATGCTCCCGCACCTCGCTTCCGCTTTCCTTTGGCTCATCCTGCTCCTCTACTGTCGTAAAGAGAGTCTTCGGCTCACTCTTCTGCGCCCCTGTTCCCTTTCGCGCAAGGCTGGGGTGACGATCTTTTGGTTCCTTCTTCCCAAGCTGCTTCCCACTTTTGCAAGGTAAACTCAATTTTGGGGATTCGACAAAAATTGAAAAACATACGAAACAGTGTTTGATGGGAGCGCGAACGACGGAGGGATGCCAACGGCGAAGCAGAAAAGGGCAATGATGGGCAACGGACGCATCTGGTGCGTGGTATCGTCGATTCAAAAATATGAAAAAGTCTCCAAGGGTGTGAAAATGCCGGTAACCAGTACCAAGCCGCGTGGAACGAATGGGAGCACAGCTCTCGGGTGTGAGGGTCAAACCCGCCTCCTTTGTCCGTTCTTATACTCCTCGACCCTCGGGATACCGGCGAGGATTGGAAGCCTCCATCATCAATCGTTTATGCGTTTGAGCGTTAAGAGTCCCAAGCGCCTCAAAACTCCCGCACTGCCGGTGCCACAGTGCTCCCACCTCATCAAATGATAGCAAGTACTCAATCCACAACTTGAAATATATAAAAAACCTTTCCAAGTCCGACCGGGCAAGGCGTGCGTTCTTCCCAGTGATTACGGAGTCGCGTTGATCCCGCCTTTGGGCCCTCATTTCTTCAATAGTGGATCCACATCCGCTGGGAGGTGGGGCAAACCTCTTCTCGTTATCATGACAAAGCAAACCTGCCAACGCAGATATCACGCTCGGATATTGATATTTTGCCATCAGTCGTCATCATGATGGTCATGATGTGCCCTCAGGGTCAACCACCTAGTGGCCAGTGTGTGGCCGCAAGTGGGCCGTGACAGCCACTCCACCGAGTTGCCCTGGCAGTTCTGCGGCGCTGTGGTACTCGATCGACCCCACAAATACATCAGTGATGGCTACACGCAGAATGGAGCGGCCTCGTTCTAGATGACGTGGGTAGCGGTATGAATGCGGGGGACATAAAGACACAAAAATGAGGGCCTAGAGCTGCGAGGGAATGTGGGTGCTCTTGGGGTTGCTGCGCCGGCTGATTCCTTGCTGGCCGGACGCGGGGCACAAGTCTACACATGTTTGTGGAATTGGCAAGAACTTGGACATGCCTGGCCAGCCAGTTGGTTCACTTCAGCCTATGGACTAGTAACTCGACGATACTCATCAGGAAAAACCTCCCTTGATAACCCCTTGATAATTCCAGATATTATTAGATAATATATCGATATTCTCGATTATCGCTCATTACCCTTGTCCCCCCCATAGGCTACTGATAAATTATCATTTGGAAGCTAACATGCATAACCCACAATAATCTCATCTGGATTATTGAAAATTTATCACTCGGTATCACTCGGTATTCAGACGTTGCAATGTAATAAACAGTGATAATATTTGTGTAATTGTTTAAGTTATAAGCAAAGTGTCCAATAGCATTATGAAATTGATGCATGCCGGGTATAATAACAAAAACATGAATAGGATTTTCAGAACAGACGACTCACAGTTAGATCAGTGGTTGTTGAAACCACAAACAAAAACTCAATCTTAAAGGGTATCAAGGTCAAGCTCAGCAATCTGTACTCCTGAGATTCGAGTCGAACGAGTCGAAACAGAGGCCGTGGTGTAAATAAATAGTCAGTGATACAATAACCACATAATCATAATACAGTAAAGAACGTACTCACCTTGCCAGAGAGTATAGCGGCCATCAAATTTGGGGATGAGGCAATGGGCTGTTGACCACCTGTTTCGCAACGACATGAAAATCAAAGAAAAAAAGAAAAACGCACGCGGGAAAACATGCGTTTCTTGCCATCCGGTATCGAGTGTGGGGATTGTACCATCGCCTGTGGAGGGAACTTGGAGCACTTGAGGAGAGGGCGGAGGGTATGAGAGAAAGCCCACTAAAACGAAAAGGACAAACGCACCTGATCATGCGAATATCACGCGCACGCGCGAGAGAAAGCAATGAAAACGATAAAACTATAGAAAGAAACGAAGAAAAAAAAAACGCAGAGCCCAACGCGTGAAAATTGTGCACGCGGGAAAAAATGTCGCATGATCAGGTATTCGAATATGGAGTGGTAAGAAAAAGTAAGAAAAAAAAGGGGAAAAAAAAGGCCACTGTGACTGTTCTGACCTGACAGTGGGGTCTGGAAGGGCTTGTTACCTGCAAATTCGTGCCTCGCAAGCGTCTTTTCCTTCAATTTCGGCTGGTGAAAAGAAATTTTCAGGAACATGATGGAGCAAGCAGGTTGTATGACTTGAGACTCAAACACGTCTCGATCCAGCATAATCCTGAAACCTTCGATCTGTTCGTCCACCCAGTCTTGACGAACGGAGCGCCGTCAGTCATGCGCACGTCCAATTAACGAGCGAGCGAGACGCCATTCGATGTACCTGTCTGTGCACGCAGCGCCACACGTCTCGCCCACCTTACAGTGACTCCTACCAGCCGGACTATCGTTCTCGCTATAGGGACTCGCACGGCTCCTCCCGACACGACTCAGATGGGCGAGGAAGAGATCGCGACGAAAAACGACTCCGGACGCAAGTTTATAAAGTTTCGGTGTGCCATGATCAGATCTGCGAGCTGACATCAACACTAGTGATCCAATGAAGCGGTGGGCATACCCTTTGGCAGGAGTCATGGGCCTGAATGAGGGATAGTAGCCAATGGCGAGGTAGGAAATGGCCAAAATTGTCGGAGCGCGCATTCGTTGTGAGGGGTGTCGTGAAATTAAGATGATGAACAGTCGTGGAAGTATGCCAGTGATCATGGACAAGATGGCACTATAGAGAAAATATAAAGGTTGTTGGCAACCAGCACCAACTCGGGGAAGAAATACTGCTGGGAAGGACGGCCAGTGACATTTGAGGGATTTGGAAGCGGGGAGAACGGCCTTTCGTGGGCCTGCAAATGGCCGCGTACATCCGCACCGCGCGACCTATTCCTGGAAGACATAAGTTAGTGAGCACTGTACACAGTAGAGGAGAGAGGGGAGAGAATAACGAAAACTTACAAAATGCGTGAGACACCTCGTGAGCGTCTTGATGGCTGCGTCATCACCGCGATCCTGGCCATGCTGTTGCTGTGAGTAAAATGTGTGTAAAATAAAAGCAATAAAAAAGCGCACCGAGTTTGTGGTCACACAGAATTGTTTTCATGGGCATTGGGCATTCTTGTGGTCTGGCCTGGAGTCGCCACGTGTCACTGCAGTGACACAGGAGGAGACGGGATTGGGGGGACGCAGGTAGAAGAAGAGCTTTCAGGGGCCTGCTTGGAAGAAGAGTGTGGGAAGCAGAGGGAGAGGATGAGAGAGAGGGCGCGAAAACGAAAACGAAAAACGCACGTGTAGAAATCATAGCTCGCGGGAAAATTCGAATCACTGTGAAATAGCCAGTGAGATATTGAGGAGACTGGCAACTTGGGAGTCTTGAACTGGGACCATGGGGAAGGAAGAGTGGGAATGGAAAGGACTGGAAAGGAAGGAGACGAAGTGGAGGAGAGGAAGGACGGCAAAACGAAAAACGAACACGCGCCGCGGTTGAAAGATTTTTTCATTGCTGAGTAATATATTGGTGAGTGAGAGGTGCCCACCCCAATCCGGTGACCCTCCCACCCAGCTCATTGTTTTCTTCCAAGTCGTGCGCGCCACGCTTCACGAGTGCGAGTGTCGTTACATCGTCCCCATTCAATTGGACAACTCCAACTTCTCATTGGTTACCTCTCACAAGATAATCGAAGCACACACATCACATCAACCATCCGTTGAATGAGTGTCGCCATGCTACGAACCCTTATGAATGCATTGGACAATGGGAAAGGGGAGACGTTTTACACAAGGTGAGTTATACTGAACTTAAGCCTTTTCAAGACCACAATTGGTGCAGATATATATAGTTAATGTCCGTCCTTCAACGTCCTGCCGCGCATTTCCACTGCAACGATGCCCACCTGCCACATTCCGGAACGCCCTCGTCATCGCCACTCCCCTCGCACCTCCGCCATCCTGCAAGCAACAGACATCGCGCCCTTGCGATCGCTTTTGCGCGCGCGCTCTCCCGACAAACTGATGCACCCCAAAACGATGGCTGATCGGCCCTGCCCAACGCCACTCCCTCGCCGCCTTCATCATCCTGCCAACACACGCCGCGCGATTGCGATCACCTTCGCACGCGCGTTCCCCTGACAAATCGACACACACGAAGGCCGAACGGTCCCGCCCAACGCCACTCCCCCACCTCCATCATCTCGCCGTCGCGCGCGCGCGCCCTCCCGACAAATCGACACACCACACGAAGGCCGAATGGTCCCGCCCAACGCCACTCCCTCGCCGCCTCCATCACGCCAGCACACGCCTCGCGATCGGGTTCTTCCGATAAACCGGCGCACCCCAAAGTGAAGGCCAAACGGTCCCGCCCAACGCCAATGCCCTCGATGTCATTGAGCGGCGTTCTGGCTTTCAGGTACTTTCTTTCAATTCCCTTTCTCTTTTCTTTCTCTTCTTTTCTTTTACGTTCTTGCCGTTGGTCTAGGGTATGCGGGACTGTCCTGGTGGACCTATTGGAATCGGAATCATCGTGCACGGCGGAGACGACGCTCCACGTGCCGCAGCTGCTCCCCCAGCGCCTGCACGCTCACCACGCGCGCGATTTTACGCGCTTGACCCCGCCTCCATCATCCCGACATGTCGCGCCACTACGATCGCCTTCGCGCATGCTCACCCACCTCTCACTTGGCTTTCCTTTCCCTTTCCATTCTTTTTTTATTTTCTCTTCTTTTAGCCACTCGAATCTGGTCTACAAACATGAACATACGAGTAGGCTAGTCTATAATAATAGAACCTGAGTTCTATCATTCTGAATGTCCCTGCATGCGTGTGTTCCCTCCTTTGGGCGAGGGTGTGAAGTATCAAGATGGGTCGAAGGGGCCGGGGCGGAAGAATTGGCTGAGTGATGAGAAGAGGGGCGATAATTTCGCCCTGAATGGGGAGACATTATCGACTACCTGTATTTCCGGCCGATATAGTATACTATTACTTGGCTGGGCAATAGACGGAGACGCAACAGTCAATACACATTGAAAACATTTGCTAACTAACTATCCGCATGGAAATAAAGAGTCTGCCTTCTAATTCCAAGCAATGCTATGCCTCAGCCTTGAAACCCCAGTTATACGACGGCTTGGCTGAAGTATGCGCTTAGCTGCCGTACTTTTGACGACCGCAAGTGATCGAGTGATCGAGCGGGGAGCGGGACTTACTGACAGTTATTGACAGTTATTGACAGCTATTACATGATTATCTGCCTTATTTCGCTTATTGCTAAATTATTCTGTACCTAGCTCCTCGCTAGCAAAGGAGGTTTTTCCTGATGCTGTTGATCGATTAGCTCGTTCCATTCCGTGCCTCAACTGCCGCGCTCGAAGGGCACACTTTGGGGAATCAATATGTATACAACCTCCCTATCGAAAATAATAATGACTGTGCCCGTTGATGTTGAAACTCTAGTGGTCTTGGGACGCTACTGTAGATCGACGCTGCAGGTTAAGGCTGTTCTGGAACGAGTATGCTCAGAACGAGAAAATGAAGAGAGAAGGGGGGCAGGGGAAGCGATACTGCACAAAGGCAGGCGCAGCATGGTCGCTGACGAGAGGACGCGCGGAAAGGCCAGCAGATGGGGCGGCGGCGGCGGCACGTACGAGACGGACGGACAAGGGCGGATGCGAGGAGTCAAGCAATGTAAGCGCAGGGTTGCCTAAGGGAGGGCGAGACGGTGCAAAGGAGTGGGGGAGTCGAACGGCGACAAGGAGAGGAGAGGGAGATTTGGTCGGGAGGAATGCTTTTGGCAGAGAGCGGGGGAAGCGCGGCGGCCTGCAGGGAATCGGAGCGAGAGACAGGGAGTTTAGATCGCGAGGTGCAAGCTGCTCATGGTCAGGAGCCATGTTTATACAGCTGGCAGCACCTCCGGTTCATAGCGAGAGGGGGGCATCATGGCAAAGTCGAAGAACGCGCTATAACGAGGATAGCGGATGAGGCGGAAAGCGACGACGATGGGGCAGGTATTGAAGCTAAAGTAAAGGACGGCTACGTACTATAGGCTGCTCTACGATGAGGTTCGAGCACGGGGATAAAGGGATGATGTGATGGCAGAGGTGGCTTCAGTTGGCGGGCAACTCGAAGGCGCGATTGCGCACATCGGGGCGTTTGTCACCGCCGCGTACGGTACTCAGAGTTCGAGCGTGGGAACCTTAGGTAAGCACACGTCCGACGTGGCTCCGGGAGAGAGAGAGAGAGGGAAAGAGAGAAGTGGGCGAGAAAGTAACTGCTATTGTTCGTGGGGGAAATATGACAAAAGATTCGACTTGCCCTCTCTTAGACATAGGGCAGGTCCTTATATACAGTATCAAGCGGCCTCATGTCCCCCTCACTACCATGCTGCGGCACCACATCAAAGCTCAAATGGTCAAACCGTGCAACCATTGCGACTTCCCGTGCAACGTGGCCCACGAGTGGGGCTGGCAATGTCATCACCCTTGTCGAGATTGGGACGTCCCAGACCATGATTGCGCCATCCAGCCAAGGAGACGCAGCACGCGTAGGGGGTGCCATCCCACGACATGCGAATGTGAGAGACACGGTTGGGGAGTTGGGCGGCCTTGAGTCGGTAGCGTGCACGGCTCTGGGATTCCCGCACCATCCTAAGCTCGGCCTCCTTCTGAGTGATGTCAGCTTGGAGGGCGACAATGTGCTCGTCCCAGCCTCTGTAGCGTTGGATGTCAGCGGCCAGCCCCCAGTCGTCGGCCTTGCTGGCCTCCTCAAGTAGGTGGTGGAAAGTGGGGGAATTGGCTCCCATCTGTTTGAGGAGCCAGTTGGGGAGGACGTCAATGGGGCCGATGGGGTCATCGACTGGGGAGGCAAATATCTCCATGCTGATGTGGGGATCATCGGGGGAGTCCCCCATGACTCTGACGACCATGGTGGGGGAATGGGGGCTGCGCTGGACAAAACGCGCAAGCTGCGCGCGTCCCTCGGTCCCAGGGAGCCAAAGTCCTGGGGCATGCCCCATGTTGGGGACGAATCCCTCTGGGCAAGTGGCGAGCGCGGGTCGTTCGGTAGCCTGTCGAAGACAGTCGGTGAGGTCGACCAAGGTGTCGGCCTGATGGGAGGCTTGTAGCTTGGCACGAAGGAGGGCTTCGGTGCGCGCGGCCAGTTCCATTTCGTGTGCAGCCACCGTGAGAAGAACCCTGGCCACCATCCCACAGAGGGTGTCGGGGTCGAGCTCAGGCTGTCCGTTGAGGACCACAACGATCGACCTGGGGGAGAGGGGCCCTTCCGGGACAACGACGTTGACATTGACAAGAGTGGGAGTGGGTGAGGAGGTATGAGACTCAGGGAGCATGGTTGGGTGAGGACAGTAGCGTCTAGCTGAGGGGGTTTTATAGCCAAGGGGAGTGTGGCCCTCTGGGACTTATGATACTTCGGTAGCAGGGGCAGGAGTCCTGGATACTGCGGATTGATCTATGTGCTGTCACTCATTGGTCGTCCTTCCCACTGCACGAGGTACTGCAGTTGTCTTCGCAGGCCACGCCTTCTGTGATTGAGAATAACTTCCACTTTGGGCTGAAACCCTTCGGTGGCTGTAGGTGTTGGCAGGGTAACCAGGGTGTGATGGCCAAATTCGGCAGTGTGATGGCATGGGCGCAGCAGGGACGCATGGAACACGTCGTGGATGCCCCAGTCCTTCGGCAGCAGTAGTTGGAAGGCCAGAGGGGATACCTTTTGCAGAATTCTGAAAGGTCCATGGCATTTGGGGGCCAACTTGGGACTGAGATATGGAAGCTGCAGATTGGTTGCTTCCAGCCACACTTGTTGTCCTTCGGTGTAGGTCAACCGCAGAGTTCCTTGGTTTTGGGCAACTAGATTCAAAGTGCTGTGGGCTTGCTGGCACTTCTGCTCCATATGCTTCATCCTCTGTTCTACGGCCTTGTTGTTAGTTTCTATTCCTCGTGGATGCAGAGCGGGCCAGTAGCCCAGAAGCGCTTGGTTGGGGGTCATTCCCAGCGTGGTATTGGTGGTGTCATTATGCACCGCCAACACTATCCCTAGCCATTGACTCCAGTCGGTCTGATCCATGGTGATGAGGCGTAGATATTGTTCCACCCATTGGTTCTTCCGTTCCGATAGTCCATCCGTTTGAGGGTGGAACACCGTTGATAGATTCTGCTTGATGTCTAGATGCGTGTGCAGGGCCCGACCAAAGTGTGACGTGAATCAGGGATCTCAGTCAGTGATGACCTTGCTTGGGAGGCCGAACCATCGATATACGTGATCCAGGTATAACTGTGCAATTCCTGGTCCCGTGATGTTGATGTTGCATGGTAGGAATATGGCCGCCCTGGTGCATCCATGATCTACAACGGTGAGTATGGCATCGTATCCTTGGCTTTTGAGGAGTTGGGTGATGAGGTCCATCGACACGTGTTTGAAAGGTAGGGTGTTCGTTCCTGTGGGGATACGGTATAGAGGAGTCCGTGGGGAGTGGGTTTGGATCTTATTGTGTTGACACACATCACAGCCTTTGACGTATTCGGCTATCCATGACTTCATGTACGGCCACCAGTATTCTGTCACCACTCGTCTCAGGGTTTTGTCTCTCCCAGGGTGGCCATTAGTGGGTCCTTCGTGAGACGACTGGACTATTCGTCGTTTAAGGGTTTGCTCCGGGGGAACTACAATGGTGGATCTCAACATCCACAGGTCCTGGGTTCGGTTGTAGGTGACGCCAAACACTCATGCCCAGGTTTTCATAAGAGCTTTGTGTTGGCTTTGAGCTTGTTGGACGCGTCCCTTAGTAGATCCTGCAATCAATGTGCGGGTGAACATTCGGGCCGGTAGGACCGTGACATCCTTGTTGTTGTCTTGTCCGGTGTCTGACTCCCATGGCCTAGATAGAAGGTTGGCCGCTACATGGGATTTACCGGGCACATGTTTGATTTCCAGCCAATAGTCCTGTAATTGAGTGACCCAGTGGGCTACCCATCAGTTGATTTTCCTGGGATTCTTCCAGTAGGTGAGGTTTGCGTGGTTGGTGAGTAGCATGATGGGGTGTTGTGTCCCCAGTAAATGGTGGTGCCAGTGCTCCAGGGCTTTGATAACTGCCAACAATTCGCGTTCATAGATGTCGTAGTTACGTTTGGCAGGGGAGAAGGTGGTGGAAAAGTACATGATGGGGTGTAGTTGAGGTTTTGGGTGTGCTGTGGAGGGTTCTCCCTCTTGCGAGAGTATGGCTCCCACACCATATCCTGAGGCGTCTGTTTGTAGCGTGAAGGGTTTGGCGTAGTTGGGTTGGGTTAGCACCGGTTTCTGACACATAAGGGTTTTGAGCTGGTCGAAGGCATTCTGTTGTGATTCGCCCCAGGACCAGGTGGTTGCTTTCTTGGTCAGGTCTAATAGAGGTCGCGCGATCTTCGAGTAATTGGGGATGAAGTATCAATAGAATCCTGTGAACCCTAGAAAGGCTTGGACATGGGTGCCGTTTTGGGGTGTTTTCCATAGCCGTACGGCCTCTACTTTCTTTTCTTCCATGGCTATTTGGTTGTCTCATATGACGACTCCAAGGAATTCTATTTGTTTTTGCTTGAATTGCCATTTCTCCGGTTTGAGGTATAAATTGTGCTTAGCAAGTTTATCCAGCACTTGGTAGACATGGCGTCGGTGTTCGGTCACGTCAGGTCCTGTGGCTATAAGGATGTTGTCCATATAGATGGTTAGCCAGTCTTCCCACAATTTGTGCTCAAAGATGGCATTCATCATGGTTTGAAAGGTGGCGGGTGAGTTAGTGAGCCCAAAGAACATGACAGTAGGTTCAAATAGTCCTTTGTTGGTGACAAAGGCTGCTTTCCATTGGTCGCCCTCTTTGATGCGGATGTTGTTGTATCCCCACCTGATATCGAATTTGGAGAACAGGGACTTTCCTCGCGCTTTGTTGATCAGTTGGGGTATGAGGGGTAAGGGGTAGCAATTGCGGATTGTCCATTCGTTTAACCGTTGATAGTCTTGTACAGGGTCGTAGTTTGCCATCCTTCTTTTTGATGAAGAAGAATGGAGCTGTGTAAGGACTTTGTGAAGGGCGAATGTACCCCTTTGCTAAATGCTCTTTGACAAAGTTGTGCAATTCCTCTTGTTCTGGCTGGGATAGGGGGTATATTTTTCCGGGTAGGGTTGCAGGTGCACCTGGTTTGAGTTCTATCGCATGATCCCAAATCTGGGGTTCAGGGAACCTCTGGGCCGCTGTTTCGCTGAATACTTGTGAGTGACGTTGGTAGGGGGTAGGGATTTTGGCAGGTTTGTCGCGTTCGTTCTCAACTAAAGAGGACTCGCCCCAAAAACAGCTGTTTGGAGCGAGGTGGGCGTGCAATGACAGGCAGATAACTCTCGTTGATCCATCCGTGTGCCCAGTCAATCCGGGGTTGAAAGGCCGTGAACAACGGGTATCCAAAGATCGTTTTGTGTTCTCCTAAGTCCGCAAGATAGAAGCGCATTTGTATCGTTCTGTCACCCACCCGTAGGTCTAAGTCGGTGTAGGCTCGGATCTCCCCCTGTTTATTGGGTGTTCCATCCACGTTTAGTAGGGTGCGAGGTTCTCGCATTGTGGAGATGGGGAGTCCTAATTCTTGCGCGTAGGACTGACTCAGGAAATTTTCTGTAGCCCCTGAGTCTAGTAGTGTAATAGTTTCAGCCCTCTTGTGATCCATATGAAAGTAGCATTTAATTGTCATGGACTTTCGTTTAGACAAGTACA
>JAGFNK010000321.1:0-60426 GCA_025769875.1 Russula earlei
TAACATACTTGTAAAACATATAAATTAGCCTCTTATTGCCTGCAAATGTATCAGTGTCATGTTCCCTGTTCTTGAAAACCCCTCACATGCACTTCAAACAAGTCCCCTTCTCATGCTCTACCACTGCTCCACATCGTTGACATGCATCCCTGACTCTGTGCCATGCCAATGGCCCACCAGCCTGTCTTGCCCACTCACACATTCCCACCACCTGGGTATCATATTTCACCAGCATCTTTTTACCAGTGGCTGAGTTTGAGTCCAGGGCTGTCTTGGCCTTCTTGGACAATGGTGGTGGCAAAAGGTGTTGATGATGCTGTGATGCTGGTGTTGAAAAAACTAAGATTTTGGGGGCTGACAATGCTGACATGATGGTTGAGGTTGAGATGACCAGCAGCAGACTGAACTGGACAACTGGAGAGGACAGAGCAGGAGCAACAGCTAACAAGACTGAGACTGAGAATGAGAGAAGAAGTTTGTGATTGGTTATACCATCATTCTGTAACAGTATTTTTGTTGGAGCTGTAGAATAAGAGCTCAGTCTTGTGTATAAAAGACTGTATTCAGGTTAGTATGCTAACCTGTAGAATAAGAGCTATGTACAGTATTAGCTATAAAGGGAGCTACAAAGGAATGTTGTACTGACCTCAGTCTTGTGTATAAAAGACTGAGGGAAAACGAACGATAACTAAATTCGAATTATTTACATGTACGGTCCGGGTTGTCCGTTCGCGCGGCACTTAGCGGCTGCACGTCCAACAATTTTTGCCTCTGAAATGATAACATTGCCTTTTGTCAGCCACAAATAACAATAACTTTCCAGCCAGTGTCTTAGTGGGGGTCCCTTCAATGGCTGGGTATATTGTCATGACAAAATGTTAAGAAGTCGTTGTGTGCATTAGACACGTGCAAAAACCATCGCACGCAGCCCCACGTTATGTTAATACTATCGGTATAAGGCGCATGGGGTGTTGCTCCGAGGATCTTATCATATTCTACAAGTGATGTCATTTGCATTTGTAACTATCACGTCCGTAAGACAAAGCAGCGCGTAAATCAATCATTGAGAGCCGTGTTCCTGAGGTGCAGTTCAGCAAACGCTGCTCAGCTGTTTGACTTAGCAAGGAGTGTATTGCTCAGGTCCATTAAAATTTAGGTAATCCGCAAGGGATGTCTATGCGACGTCCTCACGCACCATACCTAAAACGGTGTTAACTTTGTAACAAGGTCCATACCAGAAGCATGAGTGAGCACACCTCCGTTCGCCAAAGTCGCCGAGTCCCGGGACGATATAAGCTCGCCCGTTGAGACCGTCGTCAATCCATCTCAGTGTCGTGTGCCGCCACCTCAGCTTCGTCCGCCCTCGCACTTTCCATCTCGCCAGCCATCATCAGTTCAGCCTCAGTCCCACTGGTCCTTGCTTCAGTGTCCCCATGCCTCTCGGCTTCTCGTGCCCGCGCCCATATCTGCCAACATCGCCGTCTCCTCATCCTGTGTCTCCCCCATTCTCGCCCCATAAGTCGTCGCCCGCCTACGTCTACATCTACGGGCTCCCGTTATTATGGCTGTCGGTGCCCCCGCCTACGCTGTCCGACTCCGTCTCACCGTCGATTCGCCTCTAACCGTCTCGCCGCCTCGCCCAGCTGAAGAATTTACGAACCACGCCAGAGGAAAATCCAAAAGACTCAAGAACCGCAAGAGTGCGGACCCCGCCTCGGAGGAGCAGAAGCCGCCACCATCGCATGGGATTCGCCAACGCCCCGAAGAAAAGAAAGGAAAACACCGTCGACGCCAGTCTTTCGAGTAGCACGCCGCTCGCCATATTTCGCCCCCGTCTCCCCACTCCATGGTGGATTTCGCTCCACCAAAGGCGAAGACACGCGAAACACCTTCGCGGTGTGACGCGCTACGCCCTCCGGACCCAAAAGGGCACGGAATAGAATTTTTTGATCTCCCCCTTCGCAGGGGGAAAGTTGTTCCAGTAACTCTTTGCCTCGATCCGCATCCCATCCCGTTTGTTTCTGATCGCATGTGCTAAAAGTTAAAAAGCTAAAAGAAGTTTTTTATTTGAATGTCTCAGATATGGGTACTGACAAAAAGTCTTAAGGACACTGTGGAGCTCACCGAGAGTGCAAAGCTCGACGCTGCGGCTGAAGGCCACAAAGGCAATATTTACTTATGTGACTCAGAAGAAATTTTATACTACATAGCAAAATTTTTACGACTAGTACTTACAAGTATTGTAGGCCGTGAAGATGTACTTAAAAGGCTCAAAGAAAAACGAGCCAAAGGCCAAGAGAGAGTAATCTCCTGCTTGGTCCCCTCATGCGTGCCATTGAGTCCCATTCCTCACTTCCGCGTACCAATTGTCGCGCCTCGGACCTTCACCTCAGCCTCATAATCTTCACTACTCCACTCGCGTGCTTTACCCACACTTGTTACCGGCACCATCTCTTGGAGAAGACCCCGACGTCGCGGCCGGAAGACTAAGACGACAGCGCGAGCGCCGCGCAAAAGCTCACACATCGCCGACCTCATTATTCTCCGACACACCACCCCCCTCCTCCCAGCCAGCACCATGACGCCAGACGACGACTTCAAACACACCCCGTTTCCCACCGCCACAGTCTCGCCGACGCTTACACCGCTCGCCCCCTGCTGCCTCTCTGCGACACGTCGCAACCGACGACTCTGAGCGCGCCACCAATTCCCTCTGCGCCGCCAATACACGCATGTCTACTTCGTCGCCGCCACCACCACCACCACCACCTGTTCTTTCTGCACGACAGAGGACCCCCTGTTGCATTCAGCGACGACGACATCGCGCACGCGCACAAGGCTGATGGCTTCTAACTCAGGTGTTTGACTAGAGACGGTCAAAATTTCGACCCCCCGGGAGGTCTATGGCGGATTCTCGCTAGCTGCGGAATCACGAGCGATGACACCGGCTCTCACTGCCTCGCGCGCGCTCAGGTAACACTTAGCTCTTCCTCTATGCCCTGTCCTTTGTCTCATACCTTTCGTTTTTATCGTATATGCGTCATCGACTCCAGGCTTTCTTTTCATGTCTCTCGATCTCCCTTTGATCGCGCGTCTCGCGCCCACCAGTTTCTGTCTCACTCACTCTCGGCCTCCTTTCATCACCTTTCGGTCTTAGTCCCTGCCTGTATGCTATCTTCTGAAATAAGAGCTCCCTTGTCCTCGCTCTACCTTGTCCGCCTGTGTGGAAGGCGCCTCGCAACGTTGCCCTGGTTGTCCGCGCCCTTCGAGTTCGAGCCTTTCATTTCCGCGTTAGACGACTCGCTGGGATTGCGCTCCTCTCCTCTTCCCTCTCTTTTTTCGGGTCTAGTACCAGCATCGCTTACTCGCGCGTCCCCGGACGTGCTACAACACTAGTAGCGTACAGTCAGGCTTCGAAAAAAAAGACATCCATTCTCGCTCATTATGAACAAATCCTAGCAAACCTTACACCTGATCATCGAAGGTACAGTAATGAACGATCAAAGTATTGGGGGTAGGCTAGCGAGCGAAAATCGTGATTCCCAATTTCTACATAACTTCCTGGGGTAGACAGGGACGTCGTCACTGATGGACCACGTTTGCTATCTCAATAACCGCAACAGCTTGAGTGTCTCCGACCTGATTAGCTTGGAGCTGTGTGTGGTCTCGGTTGCCTTGACAGGGTGTCCTTCTCCGAGACGTCCACCTCCGAGGCGGCCTTCTGGAATTCAACTAGACGCTCAGGTTCGACGTTCTCGGGCGGATTCGAGGATCCAACAGCTGGGTGGTTCATCGGAGAGGGCTCCCTCGGCGATGGAAACTCCTCAGTTTTGTAATGATTGACATTGTTACTGGCGGAAAGGTTGGTAACTTGCAGCGTTGAAAGACGGAGCTTTCTAGTAGGCAGAGATTGGCGTTCGGCCATTAACTCGCGCTCGGGATCTTTTCCTTTTGTCGGGGGAGGTCCATCGTGTCTGTCTGACGGATTGTGTGCAATGCGGGTGGCCCCGGATGGAAGTGGTTTTGTACGATGCTTGTTCTCTTGAACCTCGCCACTCGGTCTGGATGTACTGGGGTTGCCACTTCTACAACATAAAGTCAACTTCAGGGACGCAATAGAGTTTGACGAGGTCGGCGCACCTCGGTAAAATAATCGCGAAGGATGGAGTAACACCAAGGGCAAGGCAGAGAATGGCAAAAACAGTGGAAGAGTGCATCGGTGTTATGAGTGGGATTGTTGATTCAAAGTGGAAGTTGTTTTATTGAAGCACGAACAGGATGGCAGCGGAGAAGATAGTTGGTAACCAGTACCAGGTATGAAATGAATAGGAGGAGCACAGCTGGAGAGAACTGTTCCATGGCATTGGCTTTTATCTCTCTCTCTGTCATAAGCGACAGACACTGCCATCTGCAAAAGCTGCCCAAAAGGTTCAGCGTAAGATCTGGGAACAATTATGAGATGAGATAGGTGCCTCCTCCTGTGTGCACATAATGCCATGCATCTCGCGTGCTGTCACGGCTCAGTCCAGTCGGCTCTGCCAGCTCAGCAACGTCACAGCAGATGAGCCGGACAGAGCCAAACGAGCCGCCCCTTCATTCATTCCTTGCCTCCCTTGCCTCTCTCAGTCTGAGTCTCTCTCCATCTCCCCTTCCTCCCAACTCTACCATTCACCTGTCACCTCGTCTCAAACTTTTACATCAAGATGCCATGCTTCAACCATCTCGCACTTGCCTTAACAACCATGCATTTGCTGATTGTGCCATACACAAGGGCTCATAGCCCTCAACAACTCACATTTCGTTCCTCACTGTGTCCTACTGGATCTAGGGATAAGTAGTAGTCATAGGTGCAGCTTTTGACTCTGTTCTGATTTTGTCCTTGTCTTGACTTTCTTCCTTTCATCCTTTGTACCTGCCTCTGTATTTAAACACCTTGCCACACTCTTGAATATTAGCACCCTCTTCCCTCTGACTGCCTCAAGAGGTCCTCTTCCTGTCCACATTCCCCATTCTAGTCAGGATTGCTCTCCCGGGTCCCTTCAATGGCTCGGTGTATTGTCATGACAAAATGTTAAAAAGTCACTGTGTGCATTAGACACGTGCAAAAAACCATCGCACGCAGCCCCACGTTATGTTAATACTATCGGTATAAGGCGCATGGGGTGTTGCTCCGAGGATCTTATCATATTCTACAAGTGATGTCATTTGCATTTGTAACTATCACGTCCGTAAGACAAAGCAGCGCGTAAATCAATCATTGAGAGCCGTGTTCCTGAGGTGCAGTTCAGCAACGCTGCTCAGCTGTTTGACATAGCAAGGAGTGTATTGCTCAGGTCCATTGAAATCCAGGTAGGGAGATCCGCAAGGGATGTCTATGCGACGTCCTCACGCACAATACCTAAAAAAGTGTTAACTTTGTATCAAGGTCCATACCAGAAGCATGAGTGAGCACACCTCCGTTCGCCAAAGTCGCCGAGTCCCGGGACGATATAAGCTCGCCTGTTGAGACCGTCGTCAATCCATCCGGTGATCTGAAAATATCTCTTGTGAGACAAAAACAAGGCAGACTCGGACAAGAAAGACGGGCACACCACTTTAAGCGACGGGTACCGTGCAGCGAGTCTCTTCAGACCTTCGGGTGCGGAAATCTGCGCGTTCCGTCTTTAGTTTGCAAAAAAAAAAAAAACAATAGAGAAGGACGCCACGCACCAGATTAATGAAGATGATGCGGTCCTCAGGAACGCCATGCTCCATTATTACCTCAACGGCCTTCATAGCCGACCCACCGGTGGCTGTTGACGTGCATGAGTTCTCATTTGGAGATCGCCGAGCAGCGGGTCATACCAAGCATCGGGTCAAGCAGAAGAACATAACGCTCTGCTATATCCTGAGGGAGCTATGTGCGTGCGAAGGTTGATCATTCGTATACGAGAGGGAGCGAGAAGGGAGGATACATACCTTGGAGTAGAAGAGTTTCGGGTGGGTTGTCTCTTCATCCTAAAGGGGAGATCGGCGCCGTGTATTGATAGAATGGGTAAAGGACCCCACTCACTCTCTGGATGAGGATTTTTCCGATGCGCACGCTTCGACAAACCTCCCTAAGACCCTGTTCCATAGCCTATGCATTGATGTTTGTGAGCCATGAGCCATACGTATTGGGTGGAGCAGCGGGAAGACGCACCTCTCCTGCGCGTAGGATGGACACGCCGCATATTTTCCCTTCGAAGCCAACGCCTTCGTAATTGGCCCCCTGCACGCTGTCAGCATGGACCGGTGCAAGGCCAGGCAACGTTCAGTGGGGCATACTGTGGGAGTTTCGACGGCTTTTGGGACAACGGGCAGATGATTCAGGCCCTCCTCGACGAGGAGACGGATGATGCGGTCTGAATAGAAGATGAAGTCCCCCCGCGATGTGTCCTTGTTCCTGATGATCGTGTACAACGCCTCCAGCTGGGCGGTTCGACGAAGCGTGAACACGGACGGCGGGACGTCGGATTGCGTGTTCGGCACGGAGCGAGTCGTGACGGTTATGGAAGCAGACATGGTGATGGCCTACACCCGCTGTCTATTCTAGAGATAGAGGGTAGTCGACAGGAGAAAGGGACAGGGGAAGGCAGTGGTGATACGGTCAACCACCAACCCTCAACCACATGGCTCAATCTTATCTTATCTCCCACTCGTGAATAGCGACTCCGACGGCTGTCCTATCCATGTCTCTCCTGGACCCGGCCTTCATTCCACCTTGTGTCGTAGGAGCAAGGATGGAGAGCAATTCGTCCATACCCTCCATCCTTGCTCCCACGATCCAAGTACGCTGGCAGTGGCGCTGATATCTACCTGCGGCATCACGGCCAGGAAATGGGACAACAGTCTCAACGCTGTCCTCAAAGCATCGTGACTGTCAGTCACCGTGGCCCCGGATTGTGCTCGGACTGAGATGAAGTATAATTGGCCAGAATATCGTCAGGAACGTTGCACCTTGCCGTCGTGACGCCGCATGAGCCAGTCCGAGGTCGGGCCACCTGTCCAAATTTCTCACATGAAACCATCGTCCGCCTCCTCGATATTATCCCGCATATTGTATCACCAACCATCACCGCCTCATTATATCTGACCAGGTTGGGTAATCACTGATGGACTGGAGCCTCATGAAGTGGAACGAAATGCCGTGGGCGGGCTCAGGGTATTGCCCACGCCGAGATGAGCAGCGCTGACGACGCTGACGCAGACTATGCGACACCAGCATCACCCACACCACAATAAGACATGAACCATCCACTCGCTTGGGAATCGCGATCGTGAATTCGACCCGTTACTTTTTACACCTTGATGATAATAAAAAAAAGATTTTCGTATAATTACGGAGTCACCTCCTTTTTGCTCAGGCCGCCCGCCGCGCATTCAATCTATCGAGAAGTTGGATCATCATCAGGCCGCTTCTTACCAGACCATGCGCCGTTGAGGGCTGGAGACAAGAACGCGATCAATAGTCCCGGGAAGCGAGGTTTGTGGTGCTCCGCTTACTTTGTCATTCCTCGCGTACGGCCTCAACGAACACGGATCAAAAGCCACGGTTAAAATGGTGTGCAAACCATCGCACTACCTCGGGTGGAGGTGTCAATTCTGAGATGTCAGTAGCTTGTTGGGGGTATGTTCGGCTGGCTAACGTTTTCCCTGGTCTGCACCACGTACGTACGGATGCGAGTGGAGTGGGCGCTCGGCTCCTGGTTTGGCGGGTTGATTTTATCAGGTTTTCCAACGATGCGATGAGCCCAACTCTCCTCTCGACTCGAGACGGCACATGGCAATGGCACGGAGATAAAAGACGAAGCGATGGACTGACTGCGACGCGGCCGGCCCGCGTTGAGCGGTCGAAGTTGAGTCGCCCGGCGGGCGTTCGTTTGGGCTGAACCACCTCGTATGTCGTCTTCCACAACAGCCTCACAAGAAGAGCTCAAGGCTCACAGGGTCCCACTTGCTTGGCGCGATCAGTGTTCTGCGTATGTCTTATTTTCCGACACCCGCTTGCCACGCTCACATGCCTCTCCACCTCCCTTCGGATGATGTGTACGTGTACCTCCTCTTCCACCATGCGCATAGCCTACTGCTGCCTCTGAACGTTTGCCGCAAGGAAAATTATTATTTGCCATGGGAATGCGAGAATGAAAGGCACGCGTATGAGAAGCACGTTTCATCATCCTTGTTCTGTTATATCAAACCCTCTGACGTTGATCTTTGACCTCAGGTGTCAATACGATGAGTACGTTTTCCTCCATTCCCGAATCGATTCTTCACCCCTTCTGAGCGCATCCGGTGTCAAGTTATATTCGCAGGATGAGGGCACTATCGAAGCAGAAACTCCGAGAGCGAGAGGCTGCGACAGAATAATAATAGACACACGCTGTGTGATTCCTTGGTGCAATCGCTGGCTCTGCATATACAAATGATCGTTATGGGGTGGTGATGACATTAACGATCGCATTAATATTGTAGCTTGCGCTCTCCTCAGGTGCGGGCCGTCAGACTAGACGCGACCCTTTTCTGCCTTCCACTCCTCGATCTCTCGTTTCACCCTCTCAACGACGTCCATCTCGGTGCTGGACTTTCCAAAGGCGTCGACGAACCTTCCGTCCGGATCCATGAAATAAAAGAATATGGAGTGGTCGACGAGGTAGTCGTCACCCGGTTTGGTATTTGGAGGCGTTGAGAAGTACACGCGGTACGCCTTGCACGTCGCTTTTGTCGTCAGGTAATCGCCTACCAGTCCGATGAGGCGGGGGTGGAAGTCGCCCACGTAACGGGCCATTTGAGGGAGCGTGTCGCGTGCGGGATCGACCGAGATGAATATTGGCTGAACGATGGGACCAAAGGCCTTGTCTACGCAGCACGGCACAAAATGCCATTAATAGGAGAGCAATGTCATGCATGAAAACTGCACGCGCACCAAGCTCGGTCACAGCGGCACTCATCTTGTCCAGCTCTTCGGGACATATGTCTGGGCAGTTTGTGAAGCCAAAGTAAACGAGGCTCCATTTTCCGAGCAGGTCTTTCTCCGTGAACCGTCGGCCGTCGTGGGACGTCATTTCGAAAGGTCCGCCGACGTGGGCACGTCCGGTGGAGCGCGACTCCATCTCGTGCTCTGCTCCGAGGCATTAGATAGAAGCCAAAGAATGGAATGGAGAGGCTCTGGTGGCGTGCAGGCAGGCACACTCACGCTTTTGCTCCTGGAGCCGCCGCTTTTCCCACCTGAAGTAAAAGTAGAGGCCGGTACCAGCCAGGATGAAGAGGCCAGCCGCTTTAGGGGTGAACACCTGCATTTCACAAAGAGTGCGATTGAGCCAGGAGGGCTATCGGGGCCATGCCGGGGCAGTATGGATGACCTACGCCGACTGCGGATCTATCTTTCGAGGCATTTGGGTCTTGGGTGGTCGAGTACTGCCTCTGTTGTGCGCGGCTGCATCCGTCGTGTATACGATGGGATGTTCGAAGCTGTCGTTGGAGGGCCGTCAGGTTGTGTTGTCGTATCGAACGGCGGAGGACGGAGGCCATGCGGTGAGCACACTTCATTCTTGGCCGTGTTTGCTCTTCATTACTACAAGGGAGTAGGGGTACCACCACCTCTATAAGAACCCCGCCATGCCTCGCACCTCCTTCTTTCAGCAACAACTACATGCTCAACATAAAGCTTCAGTCCCACGTTCAGTCACTTGTTCATCCGCGGGTGCGCTCGGGGGAGGTAAGTCTCCCAATCTTGACTGCTCGAGTTTAGATCGAAACCGCATCTCTGACCACTCACGTTTTCTCAAGCGACCTGTCAGCGCCGTCGAAGCACAGAGTCCATTCGGCACCCCATGTCTGGATGATTACGAGTTCCTGCGCACGTTGGGTGCGGGAGCAAACGCGACCGTATACCTCGTGCGAGAGAACCGCACTTCCCACTTGTTCGCACTCAAGGCCGTCGACAAGTACAGTGCAGACGGCAGAAAGATCGCGTGCAGCACCGTCATCAATGAGCAGACTGCTCTCACCAAGCTGAACGGGAGCGACTGCATTCTCCCGCTTCATACATGCTTCCACGATACCGAAAACTATTATCTCGTCACGGTACGCACACTCGTCCCCAACTCCTATTTTGTTTGCTTTTTTTTTTACTCACAAGTGGGACAGGAGTACCTTCCTGGTGGTGATCTTGAACGATTACAAAGATCGAAGGTGCTCGACGTGGAAGCGGTACGGTTCTATATGGCAGAACTGGTGAGCCTCCCCCTCGACCCAATGGCCTGTTCCCCTCTAATACAATGCCCTAGCTTCTTGCAATCGAGCATGTTCATGCTCACGACATCATCCACCGAGACATCAAGCCCGAGAACATCTTCATCGATACAGATGGTCACATTGTTCTCGGCGATTTCGGTATTGCCTGGTTGTTTGACGAGTCCTCCCCGGATGAGCGTGTCACGCGCGGCCAAGTCGGCACACCAGCATTCTCATCTCCGGAGGTTCTTTCTGGAGATGAATACGGCTTTGGAGCAGACCTTTGGGCTTTCGGTGTCATCCTGTACGAAATGCTGACCGGCACCGTAAGTGGCTGTTGCATTTTCTGTTCCTTTGTTTCATTCCTCATCCAAATATTTAGGACGCATTCGAAACCAACACTGTTCCCGCCGATGACCCTACTTGGTTGCGTCACTTTTCTGAGCACGTTAAATGCGACGAACCTGTCATGGTTGAAAGCCCATTGATGACGGACGACGCAATGGACCTCGTGAGACGGGTGCGTCCTTTTCTCCTGCCAACCGATACATTTTCGACTCTAACATTATTGCTCAGCTACTTGTGAAAAGTGCTGATTCCCGCCTTTCCGATATCACGGCAATCAAGAACCACCCTTTCTTTTCAATGCTGTACGTCTCTTTCACGTTGTGAAAGTGTTGTGATTGCTCACCTACCTCGCAGCGATTGGACCAGTGTGGCTTCGCGATCACTCACACCCCCGTGGATTCCGCGTCTCATCTCAACTCGTCAGGTTGGTGTCCACTTCCAACAACCTGTCGTGTATGCCGGGGAGCAGTACGCTCCTAGCGACGACCCTCTCCCGAGCTTCGCCTTCCGTGTCGAGCCCAGTTCACTCTCATTCGCGTGTGCACGCCGCCAGCTAGCATTTGCTCTACTCGACGGTTGTGCCCCGCTTGTTTCATGGGTTGATGGACCCAGTCGTGAGGCAGAGGTTGGTCCCTCGTGATGTCGAGCGTCAAAAGAGCTTGAAATCATTGTCGAGGTGGGTGAAGAGGGCCTTGAATCGACCCAGACACCATGCGTAGACTGTATTTATTCCCTATTTATATCTGTCCTCTCTTGGATAGAGAGGATATGGACTTGGATGTTGTACATCATTCTCTACTATACCCACCAGGAAATGCGAAGGGTTTTTCCTAATCGACCAAATTGAACAAATCCTGAGCAAAGTTGCGCGCTCTGACGCTTTCCGTTCCTGGCGGAACAGGCCTGCCCACCTTATCACAGAGGCTATGTTCTTATTTAACGTCTACTACACTCATAGGCTCTTGAAACCACAGGCGTCGACTCCATCACACCTGGATAACCCGCTTGAATGTCGTCCTAAAACCCCAACCCGAAAGCAACGGAATGAGGTGTATAATGGTCTGAAGACATCGCTCGAATTAATATCGAGCGTCTTCAAGATGTCGCCGGTGCCGGGTGTCGAGGGCATCATCACCACCGTGAAGGGTATCATGGACATTGTGGAGGTAAGATGCCGTCTGGCACTGTGTTGATCTCCTCTGATGGCCAGTTTAGGGGGCGAAGCATAACAAGCAAGCATGTTACGACATCTGCATTAAGATCAACAAACTCATTGACGTTGTACACGCCGAGCTCAAGGACCATGATGACACTGATGCGGATAAGGGCACCGTGACGCGTGTGGGCTCGCTGGAAAGGTAGCGACTCGCCATTCAACTCTCTCTCCTAGTAGTCCGTTTTAACAGGCACGACAGTTCGCTTGTAGACGTCTCTCGTAAACTTTCCGACCTCGCACAGGAGAATGCTTTCCGCCGCGCGATCAACCGCGTCGCAGACGCGGATCTCATACAGGACTTGAACAAAGAAGTCGACGAATGCATCAACACATTCATGGTAAGTCCGCACGGTCGTACCTACCATCTCCTCCCCGGTCTGAGTGACCGTGATCCTTCCTCAAGCTTGGGGCTCAACTCTCGACCGGGATGGACGTCAAATACCTCCGTGGGTTTCCCCTTTGCTTCAACCTCCTGGAATGCTCGGACGAATTTTGATTATAGGCGACGAGGCCGTCCGAACGCGCATCGCGGAGGGCTTGGACACTGGCGGCTGGCGTTCGGACCGCCGATGCCTCCCGGGCACCCGAACGCGCTATATAAACCGCATCTGGGAATGGGTCCGCAGCTCCGAGGGCCCTGCGTTGTGTTGGCTCAACGGCGTCGCGGGCTCCGGAAAGAGTTGCATCAGTCACGAGCTCGCCGCGACCTTGCACGCCAAGCGACGGCCGTACAGCTCCTTCTTTTTTCGACACGACGACGAACCCCTGGCCTCGTCCGCCGTCCGCCTCCTCGCCTACGGTCTGTCGTTCGTGTCCGGTCTGCGCGAGCTCGTCATCCAAGCGATGGAGCAATCCACCGACTCGCGCGTCAATCTGACCATGGAGGAGCAGTTCGCCGCCCTCGTCGTCGCCCCCCTGCAGGAGTTTGCGTCCCTCTGTCCCACGGCGACCGTCGTGCTCGTGATAGACGGGGTGGACGAGTGCCCGGACAACATTCGCCCCTCCTTCCTGGCCGCGATACGCTCAGGAGTTCCCCTGCTGCCTTCCGCGGTCAAGATTTTCCTCGCCAGTCGCCCGCGGGGCGACGTGCGCGGCTGTCTCTCGGCTCTCCCGTCGCTGGAGGTTACCTTGGCCGTCGGTGCCGGCAGGGATGACGGCGACATTGAGCGTTTCCTGCAACGCGAGCTGGAAAGGATCAGCAAGGCGGCGGGGCTGGAGAAGACGTGGCCCGCGTCGCAGATCGAGAAGGACGCGAACGCGCTCGCTTCCAAGGCCGGCGGACTGTTTCAGTGGTCCCGGCTCTTGTCTTCGCTGCTCTCCAATCGGGTGCGACCGCAGGAGGTGGTTTCCCGCATTCTGGCCGTCGAAACGCCGTCGACGCTGGAGGTCAACCTCGACGTGCTATATACGGAGGCATTGAAAACGGCGCTCCCAACGGCGGCCGACGATAGGGATCTTGGCGCGCTGTACCGTCAAGTCGTCGGCACGGTGGTGGCAGCCAAGCAACCACTTACCGTAGCCGCGCTGTGTACGCTTCTCAAGGCAACTGATGAGGGCGCCAAGGGCGCTATCCAAGCACTGCTACAGAACCTCGGATGCGTCCTCATCCTGCATCGTATCCGTGGCGGAGCCGTCCTGGTCCGCATTGGGCACCCCTCCTTTCATGATTATGTTACTTCGCGAGAGCGGTGTCCGTCGATTTGGTTTATCGATCCGGACAAAGCCTCGGCAGAGCTGGGCGCGCGATGTTTCGCCTTGATGGCGAAGGCCTTGAGGAGGGACATTTGCAGACTGGGCGGTCCCTCCGCCACGAACAAGGACGTGCCGTCTGCGACGGTCTATCAGTTCATCGACTTTGGTCTTCGATACGCGTGCAATCATGCATTTACCCACATCGCCGGAGACACTGGCAATATACGTAGGTTAGAAGCTTTCCTCGCGGAGAAACTTTTAGAATGGCTGGAAGCTATGAGCCTGATGAGACTTCTCGACGCGGCCATAGAGCTTTTGCGGCACGCGCTTGCGGACCTGAACCAGGTACGCTGTACATGTCCCTACTCTTCCCTCGACTCCTAACGCGTCAGTATACCTCGTTTGGCGCATCAGCAAAGTATATCTACTTCTAGCATCGAGATCGTGCAAGACGGCTATTCGGTTTGTCGGCCGCTTCGGGAGCCTTTTGAATAAGAGCGCGATACACACGTATTTTTCAGCCCTGCCGTTTACTCCACAGGGTACGACGCTTTACCGCGTCTACTCGGCACGGTACAAGGACATTCCCCGCGTCACGCTCGGCTACCCCGAATCCTGGCCCGAGGAGCTGTGCACGGTTCGTAACCTCGGGGGCAGTGATCGCACTCCCCGACTTGTCGCATTCTCAGCGGACTCATCCCGCCTCTGTTTATCCACCCCAACTCATATCGTCGCAGCGTCGCCTCTTTCTGGCGTTCAACTTGGGAAATATCGATTGGGTGGCCCTCGCAAGTCCCCCGCGGCTGAGATGCCCATCGCGCTGGGATGTCGCGCGACGTTCTCGGCGTCCGTCACGTCCAGCCTCTTACTCAGGATCGCCAACAGACGTTCTCTCACGGAAGTCCAACTCTCGCAGCCGCCCAGTTCTACGGACAAATTGGCGATGACGTACCCGCTCGAGGTTCTGTGCGCGGCCTTCGATCAGAATGTCAATACCCTGTGCGTTGGCTGTGACGGCGGTCGCATTCAGCTATGGAGGTTGCGTCGCTTATCCTGGGAGCCCGAAAGTGATGGCTTTCCGTACTCCCACTCATCCGCTGTGATTGGCATTGCCGCCGCTTCCGACTTGCTGGCATCTGTCTCGCAACGGGAGATAAAGATTGGCCCATGTGGCGACGCGGATCACCGCGATGCCATAAGGAAGACGCTCACTCTGACGCCGAGATGGTTGGCAGAGGTGCGTGACATCCGCCTCTCGTTCGCCGCATCCTCTGCGGCGACGTGGGCTTGTGCGGTCTCTTTGCGATCCGCCACCGGCGACGACCATAGCATCTACGTGATTACTTCGGATGACCGAAGAGGAAAGAAGGTCTTCAGCTCTAATTCTCCCTCGTATCCCATATACGCCCTCTCCACGGACGCATCCGTCCTGACGGTCGTCTACGGTGAATCACTTCGGCGATTCAGCACTGCTTCATATAATCTTTTGGAAGATCGGACTTTATCAAGCGTCGAGAGCACAATACTTGACCGCTTCCCAGTGATCTCTCCTGACGGTCGCCTACTTGCCATCTGCGATGATGAGGTTATTCATATCTGGGACCTGATGCAACCTCCCCTCCAGCCCCTGGACCACAAGCCCAGTATCAAGGCTACGGGAGTGATCATGACCGACAAGTGCTACATCGTGAAAGGAGGGAAATTTCAATGGCTGGCTCGAGTGCGCCATGACGGCACCACCGAAGATCTAGTACAGCTCCGGGAGAACGAGGTCGAGCGGCTCGCGGTGTCAACGGACGGGAGCACCCTCGCCGCTCTGAGCTTCCACCAAGGAAAGACACAACACGGCCTACTGGAGATCGTCAACTTGAACTCGAGAAGGCGTTCCACCACGGCGTGGCCTGTGGCCCTCCATGATAGCTTCGTCGACTGGGAAATTCGCGACATGGAATTTTCCGCGACGGGGAAGCATGTCGCCACGGTCTTCTCCCTCGCCGAGGCGTCGTATGTCTGTGCGTGCGACCTCGAGGACGGCTCGTTGCGCTGGACGGAACTTCCTGGAAAGATGACGCCGTTGGCCGCGTGCTCGTTGCGTGACGAGGAGCTCACCGTGGCCAGGACGCGAGACGTGTGGAAGATCGACCTGAAGACGGCGGAGGGCGTCAGGCACGAGCTTTACAGCCGCGATCCATACAAGACGGCCACGCTATACGCCAAATTCTCGGACGCGGAGGGCTCGTCGACGCTGGAAATGGCCAGTCTGCTGTGGAACAAGCCGCCGCGGCACACGATGTGGAACGCGGAGACGTTCGCGCTTGAGGCGGTTACGAAGGTCCGGCGCGCCGTTTCGCACCTCGAGGTCCACTACAAGAACTCGTTCGGACATTGGGTGCTCAGCAATGCGGGCCAGCGCGTGTGCTGCATCCCGGAGGAATACTGCGCAAAGTGGGGGACGAACGCGCAGAGCGGCATTGGCCACGACCGGCTCGCCCTCCTCGCCGGGGACGGCACGCTACTCGTCGTGGACTTTCGACCGATGATGGATTACCTCAACGGCGCTTCCTCTTGACAAAATTGTTTGGTTTTCCCAGGATGGTTTTCTTCTTCTGAACGGCCGGCACCACCATTTGACGCCGATCGTCGATGTCTTGGAACAGGAACGGGTGGGTGGGGGTGTTGTAGCAGTAGATTTTTGGACGACGCTTTCCGGCCCACGGATATTTATCAGAGGCTTCGGGGGATATGTAGGTTAGGTTAGGAAGTTGGTGGCTCCGTCGATCCATGGATGGATTTCGGCTTAAAGCACTGGCTACGTAGTTGAAGAGCACAAAGCTCGTAAGCTTGAACTTTTTGCTCTTTGCTGTGACTGTGACGGATATGTCTTATCGACTGGACCTGATAAACTGGTGCATCCAATCTCATCAATAATACTCCTAAATGAGCGGCGGAGGCAAAGCCTCAGTGCCAGGTATGGGTGATAAAATATTGTTAGCTACCAAACCAGCGTGCATCAACCATCGAGCAGTTAACCCGGCCCATGTTCTTGCCCGGTATCATCTCTCAACACATAGTTCATATATCATTCAGATAGAGTTGTGTAGTGAAAGAGGAGGAACATCAAGGAGAACATCATTGATGTGTAGGCTGTGTTCACAAAAGCGGCAGTCGGAGTTGATGGATGACGGAATGTTGATTTCATTTCCGACTCGTGTTTTGTTTCCACCAATTGCTTTGACGTTCTAGTGTCTCGGTCTTGCCACTCAGCTGGTCACCTCGAAGCATTTGACTTTACAAATAATGGAATGAAGTCTGAACGGCAAATCAATGCAACAATGCTTATTGCAAGGTTTCTCGGAGGCAGTAGTGGAATCAATCACCAAATAGCACCACAGTAGGAAGGTATTGTGAGAGAGCGTGGTGGCTCATATGACAACAAGGTCTTGGTCATTCAAGTGTGTCCGATCATTGTGGCATGGCGTGCATATGTTGGGCTTTCTATTCAGATTCCCAGTTCGACTTTTACTATCGGCGGTTTCCAAGTAACAATCAAAGCTCCCTAGGACAGTCATCTGGCGCCGTCACCCTGGAAAACTTCTGTATCTTCTGATCTGCCGCTCGACGGTGTCTATATACTACCCTGCTGTCAGATACCACTGACACTGGGCGTTCTGGGATCTCGTTCTCCAATCCAACCATCGTCTTATCCTCACCAATCGTTCAAATTCCCTGCAAGAATGGTGAATTTGTCTTCGCCGGGGCCGGTCGTGAACTTGAAGCTCTGGCACACCATAGATGGTCTGTACATGTGTGTCTGGCTTAGCGCCCGCCTCTCCCCCCCTCGGGCTTCACGTGACTCACCCCTGTATTTCTAGCCGGGAATTCGTCACTACCCTCGACTACGAGTGGAGTGTTATCAGAGGGTGCCGTCCTTACTGGTGGACTATATGGGTCCGGAGCAAAAGACACTTCTCTAGATTTAGATTTATCTTTGCCGACTGATTCTTGCCCGGTGTAGATATACTCCTTGACCCGCATTGCCACCCTTCTCGCCATGATCGTTAACATGATCGGCCTTGACTCTTCCCGGCCGATTGACTGCCAGGTGACCCCCGCATTCCACGTTTGCTTCCATGTTCCGCGATCTGACTGACTGCTGCCAAGCTCTGGGTCAAATTTGAATTCGTGAGCGTCTCCATGGATGTATACTTGGAAGAGATCGCTCACCGCCTTGGATCCCATGTGCTTAGATATTTGCTTATACTGCCAGTGCGGACGCTTCGTTGTTGATCGTCATTCGCGCGTACGTCCCCCATATGTACGGTAATCTTACCGAAGACAGGTGCTCATGGAGGTTTTCAGGATTGCTGTTCGGAACAGAAATTACATTGTTTCTGCGATCATATTGGGCACATGGGTGGCCTACGTTGTAACCCTCATTCATGGCAAGTTCCTCGTGCAAATGATCAATCACTCATATATGGTTCGCCGTCAGGTATCGTGCTAGTGAGGTGTCAGTTCTGATCATTCTGGACCACCTTGGCTTAAATTGAATTAGCCCTCAGATGCACAGTGTACGGTCGCCTTTGACAAACACCTGCATTGTGCTCAACTCGGTAGATACTAATCTGGTCGTCATTATCGCACTCTTTACCGACTTGGTGTTGCTTCTTATCAACCTCATTGGCTTGCTCCGCTGGCGCTTCAAAGAAGGTGGACCATCTTGTGTGACTCGCTTCCTTTAGAAACAGGTAGGGTTGTGGCACTTTTTGTTTTTGGACGCTCTTGATCTTTCGAATGCAATCTCTTATCGTCAGGGTCTCATTTGGCTATTCCTTGCCACCGTCGCCTACGTCCCGGCTGTGGTACGTCTGGAAGCTTCTTGTGTTCCCTCTGCTTCCAGTCGCTCATCTCAATCTCATGTCAGAGTTGTTCGTTTCGTTGAATCTGAATAGTACTTTTCCTCCTCTCTGGTCTATTAAAGATTATGCTGACTGGTCAAAATATCAGCTCCGTTCAACCTTGTATGTCCGTCTTTGCTATGAGTATGATTGGAATTGTCACGCCTTTCTGCAGATGTTCCAGACACCTGCTCTGGCCACTGTGTCGATTGCCGCAACGAGGATGGATCGCTCTCTGTCAGACTACGGCTCTAGAGACATGTAAGACGACATTGTCCCCCCCTTTTCCTTTAATCTAACTGTTGTCGATAGCTCTGTCTCACTCCCCAAAAGAATTGCTCTCACCCCTGTAGAGACCAATGAGATCTGGGTTTCTCCCGTTCCGCTCGATCGAATGGAGGTTTCCGTACACACTGATAGCGAACAGTATTTATCTCCGCGGACGGGTCATTATGACTCATACGTCGTCGCGGACGGGAAGATGCATGACGGTCCGCACGGATGAGCGATGTGGAGAGGGGCGCGGAGAAATGAGGGTAGCCATAGAAACCGCCCACCTCAAATGCTGGTTCTGACACCCTTGAACGATGTATCCCGACACAGGATGTTTGCTTCCGTGCTGATTTGGCTACTTGCCATGGGGTCACTTAGCTGCGTTATTGTTATACTGGATGTTTGGGAAGATAAGAACACAAAAGGTCGTGGCACAGAAAGGGGTGGCAGCGCAGAAGATCTAGAGTAGGCTTTGTGGTCGGAAGCTACATTGAACTCCTCTGAAGCAAATGAGCACAGACGATATTAGCCGTTTCCGCGAGCTTTTCATAAACGAACTTGAAGTAAAGAGCCGGCAGAAAGAAGGTTGTGTCCGCACAACAGCTAGCCGACTCTGTCACTCTACTGATAGCCTCATGTTGGCAATGTTTCAATGCCAAATCACGTGAGTGGGTTTTGATCGTCTACTTTGTTCTTTCTTTTTCTCTCTTGATCTTGCGCTTGGTCTCGAATTCTTCTTCTTGCCTCTTTCATTCACAGTCTATCCTTCTTAGTTCTCTTTCATGTATCAAGGCCACCTAGCTACTGCCCCAAATAACAGTTCACAGTTCTTTCCGCGTCCATCCTCGAGTGCCATCGCCTGCGTCAAGTCCCGGGTGGGGACTCGCCGTCTCCCCTCTTGTGGACCAGTACCAGCTTCTCACGCAATCCATCTGCCTCGCCTTGTGAAAACACACGCTCTTCAATGATATCAACCGGATGGTCCTACAAGCCACGGCTGGCCGCGGCCCAAGACTGAGCCGAGCCTGAGCCGCCGTCTATCAAGGCGCCGGGCCTTGCAAACCACCATGGTCGACGTCGGGGGCTGAAAGAAGTGTCCCCACATGCGTCTCGGGTTAAACTCTTCACCGTGTACTCTAGCGTGAGCCAAAGTCATGAGGCCGTCGGGCCGGGCAGAGCCACGCGGGCTCAAGCGCTGACGCCCACCACGCTGAAGGCCGGACTCCACGCCGAGGGTTGTTGCCCGTCTTTCGTGCGGCGACAGCCTCAGATTGAGAGCATGCCATAGCAGGGCAGCAGGGTCAGTGAGGCTCAGGGTTGCTGACAAATTACGATATGACCTCGAGGGTCGGACTTGTCGGATGGTGGTCAGTCGCGTGTCGATCTGAGGTTGGTGGTTGTCCGGCGGGTAATATGACCCCTTGGGGCCAGACCAGTTTTAGGGAGGGAGGAAAACACTCGCAGCTCGTTCGTTCCGAGTCGGAGGCGTGGGCTGAGCGCCACGTGGCTCATCTGAGCGCTCGTTAGAAGATAATCATGACGATCCTCGACGACCCTGTGCACCTCTGCGAACGTCGCACTTCTTCCCCGTGGCTGCTATATATTTTACTCTCTATGTCTCCACCCTTGGCACATATTGCATCCTGGAATTCCGAGGCCCTCTCTCGCCCCGGTCCCCTACCCCACATTCCGCACATTTCGTCAATAGCATTCCCTCCGAGGCCTCGTTCTGCGACCACCTCGTCAAACCAATGCTCATCCACGACTTCTACATGATTCGCTTGTTGGGTCACGGGTCTTCGGGCACGGTTCACCTCGTTCGCGAGAAAAGCTCCGGACGCCTGTACGCGCTCAAGTCCATGCCGAAACACGACGGGCAGAGCGTCAAGCGGAACGACGCGGAGCAGAGCGCCCTGCTTCTTTTTCGCGACGACGATCGCGTCATACGGTTCTACGCCTCCTTTGATGATAGCGCAAACTTCTACATCGCAACGGTGAGCGTCGCGTCACTGCCCCACACCTACCCGTTCTCATCGAATATCCGGCGAGCCAGGAGTATTTTCCGGCGGGGGATTTGTTCTCCCTTATATATACGTGCGATGACTTCTCTCGCAAGGATGCGAAGCTGTATGCGGCGGAGCTTGTGCGTCACCACAGACGTTTGGGTCGCCAACCCATTTGATTCATTTTCTCCGCATAGCTTCTTGCCATCGAAGCCGTTCACGAACGCGGTGTCATCCATCGCGATCTCAAGCCAGAGAACATCATGATTGCCATGGACGGCCATCTCGTTTTGGCCGACTTTGGCCTTGCCTGGCGGCTCGAGAAGGGGCGCGATTTTCCCGAGTCACGAGTCGGAACGCCCGAATACTCTGCCCCGGAGGTCTTGCTCGAGAAGCCTTACGGGTTGGAAGCGGATCTCTGGTCCTTCGGGGTCATACTGTATGAGATGTTGAGCCGCCAGGTGAGCACACCTGAAACTCTGACCGTGGCAGTCGACGGATTCTCCAGATCAACGTTTCATAGCTGCCGTTTCAAGTATTCTTGAATGCCCCAAGGAATGATCGAAGATGGATAAAACTCCAGACTCAACGAGTCGTGACCTCTGACCCTGAATTCAGGAGCTGTAACTTTTCGGCTGATGCGAAAGATATACTACAGAAAGTAAGGAATAACAATTGACCTCGATGTGCCGCTCATGTGTTGTTTGCGTACAAGCTTTTAGCGAAACAATTCCGAAAACGCCTCGTGTCTATCGGCAAGATCAAATTGCATCACTTCTTCTCGACGCTGTGAGCCCCGTTTGTTTGGTTTCTTCTTTCCACGATAGTCTAATGGTGGCATCAGAGACTGGCAAATCATGCTCGCACGATCCCATCGCCCACCTTGGAGACCCTACTTCGTACCTTGTGAAGCCGAACATCTGCCCCCACCCCTTCCACCGTTTCGACCACAGGACAACATCCCCTCCGTCACAGAGGACAATCCAGGTCGAAACATTTCCGCCTGCGCTACACCATGTTCAAATATCGGAGCCGGTGATGAATACTCTTCGCCACTTATCAAGGTTGGTTGGGATCAAGTCGGCGCCTGCGAAGCTTGCCTCAGGCTATGCCAGTTTGGCCGTAATAACCCAGTAATAGATGGGAGAAGCAAGCGTTTGAAGGGCTGGATGCGTTGCTTCCGCAACCATGGTTAGGAGAGGTTGTCCACAACACATGCATGATATACCACTGGTAGTATCCGTCTCACCTCCACCTGGCGTTAGTACGTCGTAATTCACATATACCAATTCGGCTCAAGATTTGTCACATTGTAGCACCTGATCACCAATCTGCTTTTTTATCCCGACAGTAGCACAAGTGATCATTACGATTCAAAAAAACGTGTACTATGTAATATTATGAGCTTTTGCGGCTAGCAGACAATGTGCGCGCGTTGGAGCTACGCCAACAACCCGGAGCAATGTAGTGTAGGGGTCTTACGTGCACGTTCCTCCTAAGGTTAAGGGTCCCTAGTACACGAAACCCAAGTTATCGATATAGTCGTCAAGTTTTAGGAGATCCTTGTCTCTGTGTATGACAGACCCTCTCTCTTTATCAAGTTGCTCAAGACACGTCATCGCATTTGCCAAATTGGCCGCGAGTGTTGTGATCCTCTGCGCGTGTCGCTCACACAAAAGTTGCCTCGTGCCAACGAGCCCAATATTGTGGCTCACCTGCGCCCCTGGGTGTCGGGCAGTCACACATCGAGCATGGCTATAGGGGAAAGGTGCGTGCTGTCCAAGAGTGGCTGTGTGATGTGGCCCTCGCCCTTGCCAGATGAGGGAACTCGCCGTATGGCGGCCATAGTTCGGGTTCGAGGACCGCGGATTACGAATCGGGGGTACCTTGGTGCTTTTGGAGTGAGGTGGTGCCATATACGCGGAGCGAGGGTCGCAGGTTGGCGGCGATAGCGTGCTTTGTGAAGTGCGATGCGAGCATGTGAATAGTTGGGACTGGGCGTCGAGCGCTGAACACTTCCTCTCCCCCCCGGCCCCCCTCCCAACTTGGGAGTACTAGTATCACTGTTCTGTGACACCGCCACGGCTTCCTTGGGGCTCCGTTGATGTTAAGTCGGTTCTGGCATCAGCGGTAGGCGACAGGCGACAGGCAGTCACAGCCCGAGTGGTGGCAGGAACCGCTGCTGCACTGTTTGTGGTGCCTGGATACGCCAAATATCGGAAATGCGGAGTTTGGCTGCACCCCCCATTTACTGACAAGGTGGATAATGACAATAATTATGCGCTAAATTGACAATTGCCAATTGCCAATGGACAACAGACACGAGCAAGGCCGTTAGCCAAAGTCCCGGGCCGGGTACCACATACAGCGCACAGAAGACGTTCTGAACGCTTGGCTGAAAACGTTATCCGTGTCCATGCGTACTCTACCTCAATGCGCTATCACGATCTACGACAAGTTCAAGTTGCTTTCCTAGGAGGCCCAAATTCCTTGCAAAAACACCTGACTTACTTCCTTACGACATCATCTGCTTTAGGTTCTTGCTCTGGTCCCCATCCTAGGAGTTCAAGTCCATGGGTTGATTCCTGGGTGGTGGATTCGCCCTTCAAATATGTCCCGATCGAGAATACTAGTTTACAGGGTGCCGCTGGAGTCCGGGGAGTGGGCGTTGCTGCCTGACTAGGACATCATCGACCCTACTTCGTGCGTTCCCTTTGAAGATCCAAAATGCATTCATATCTCGATGTGGCGGCGTGCAATCGGCGGGTCACATCTCCCTTGTATATTCGCTGACAACATCAGACCGATGACACGTCGTATAATAGGGTTACATAAAGAGTCCAACGCATTCTCAAGGTTGGGCTCCTAGAAAATTTCTTTGGCGCGCGGGACGCCCGTGGACGTACGTGAGCAAGTCTCGCAATGGACACGAATCAGCGCGCCACGGTACAGGACGATCAGAGTCCATGATGAGGACGCACTATTTTCACGCCCCACTAAACATATATACGAACTCGAGGCGCATCCCCAGATATGCCCGTCGAGGCTCTCAACACAAACGACGAAACGAAGGCAGGCGATAGAATCCTGTGACGAAGGAGAGACGTGTTGTGCGCGGCACGACGACTGCGGCCACCTTACCGGACTTTACATTGTGATGGGAAAGTCAGCGTAGCGCTCTCTCCTTGCCTTTGTGGGCAGGCGCCATCGCAACGTCTCGTGCTCGAACACGTTTCTTGAGAAAGGGTCACATTGTCTCTGCGGGACGATTTTTAAACACGAACTTACCGGAACAAGGCGATGCACGATTCTTTCCTCCGCTCATCCCCTTTCCTCGCTCCCCCGTCCACGTCCACGGACACGCCTTCATCATCTCCAATCACCCCTTCCACTTGGTGCGGTGTGTGCTGCGCATCGATATCGAGTTCTCTCCATTTACAATGACCATGCGCCGGGACACTCAGAATGTCCCCCCTCCGGGAAACCCGCTACATTACACTGCATCCACGAGGGCCCCGTTGATGCCAAGCTCGGTTACGCCCAGAACTGGGGACTCCCGCCTTCAGAATTTGTTGTCTCAAGACGACCTTTTTCCGAGTTGGGACCAGGTATGACCGTAACCGAACGAGTGTGCGATTAACGTACCCGTTCTGCGCAGCCAACACATTCTGGTATTCTCGGTGCCCCTCCTCAGGGACCATGGTGGCCTGGATCAGCGTGTGGGCCATCTCAGATGCCGATTCCGAGCCGCTTCACGGAAGCCGGGACTCAGATGACTTCCGCTCCTCACAGTAGGTCCGACAGATACTGGAAGCCAAGGTTTAGAGCATCTGCGGAGGACAGAGTCCACGCATATTGCGCCAGACCGGACTGGGTGAGTTAGCACAGGAAAAAAAAAAAAAAGACACGGCTGTGCTGATGTTAGTGCAAATAGCACACTGTGAATAGGGGTCCCTCTCTGCGATTATCCGCAGATGGCTTTTTTGGACAGAATACCAACTTGCCGTTCGCTGACGTCAAGAGCCATGGTCCCGACCTGCTTACCCACCCGTCTCACTATCAACCACCATGCGTATCACATGAACAGTCGAAGTACGCGACTACAGCTCACCCAACATTGTCTTTCCAACGCCATCCGGGTCACACCGGCATCATTGAAGCTCTAGGGCCTACAGGCGCTCAAGCTAGTCCCGGAGATAGAGAGCATGCAGGGTTCCGAGCACGCTTCCGAGGTGTGGCTCTGCGGTCTCGATGGTTGCGAGAAAACATATGGGCGAAAGCAAGAACTTCGAAGACATGTGCGAGCGAGGCATGGGATTCCGCGCACATGTCCATTCTGCCCTGCCGAATGGAATCGTGCGGACCTGATAAGAAAGCATCTCGCAACTCGTCATCGGGACCGCTTCACAGAGGAAGGACTGCACGAGATCGGGCGTTTGTGGGGCCGGAAGAGCACGATCTCGTTTCTCAGGAGGTGTGGAATGACCACGTACCCCAGCCCTGATTTCTCGGATAGCGGCTCCTGATTTTCCCCGACGGTTTCCGGTTGTCCATTCAGGAGTCATCGGCGAGGGCATTGGCGAAGGGGGCCGGCGAGCTCACGGACGTCAGACCGGTGGGTGTGGGGGACCCGAAGTTTGTATGTGATCATACAGTGTATGATCGTCGTTTGCGGAGCGCGTGCTGATCATGATTGGTCTCTGTCGATTTATTTCCAGTGTTGATTTCGACTAAGTACTCATATGCCAGCGTCCTGGGACTGCGACTCGTCTGCGAGCGTCGTGTAGCGCTTTCCTTGTATAATCGTACCAAGCACATGACAAGGGATTGGAGGGCTCACATTGTTCTGCTGCGACTGTTGTCATGGGTCGAAGGGAGGTGTTCAAGTTGACGGAAAGCGAAGACATCAAGCAAGCAGTGACTGATTCGGACTCGGATTCTGTGGCAATATACTCCCAGCGGAGGGGTGGAATTAGATATAGGCACAGGGCTTCGTCAATTTCAAGTACTACCAGTTGCAGTATTAATTGTGCACGAAAACATCAACGAAATGAAATATCGATCGCGATCCGAATTTTTCCTAAGCCAGCCACAAGCCGTAGCGACAGATCAAGTTCTTGTCCCCCCCCCACAAGCTTCCTGATTAGAGGCAGGAAGCAGAAATACTAGTACTGGTACTAAGGCCTTCGGCACAACTCATACGCAGTGTTATGATATAATTCGAAGTTTCAATACTAGCGATACTTGTGCTTGTGCATGGCAACGATGGCTACTGTCGCGCTGCTTAATGTTTCTGGTTGAAATAATAATTTTGCGTTCTTAAATACGGAAAAACCTCCAGTCTGTATATCATTAAGGTCATGAAGGCCCGAGTAAAGAACGATATTGATTCAAAGAATTATACATACGCCAATCGACCAACAGGACATACAAACCTCGGAAGGAAAGGCCGATCGATGGAAGGAAGTAAGGAGATCCACGTCAAAAACACGATCTTTTCCTTATCGGGAAATCTCTGGACTTTCCCTCATCTGGGAAGTCCTCGAAGTCTTCAGGGATGAGTCTGATGTAGAATTTTCTCTCAATCTGCCCGTGCGGGTCTGTCAAAGGTCAACATCAGAGTCTCCCTCGCCCATGTGGCCATAGAAAGAGCTCGGTTATGTACTCACGTAGCGAAGCAGTGGGCTCTGCGTTCGCATCTCTTTCGGCGCCGATCGGCTTGTCTTATCAGACTGCTGATGTGAGTAGTCTGATGTTGTCCGGTCTTCGTTCGAGAGGAAGAGATGTACTTCCGATGGGCACAAAGCTTCAGGGCACCCATACTTCGCCAAGATCATAGCCGTTTCAGAGTGCCCCGTCATTTTATTCAGATGCTGAATTACCCCAAGTGAAGGCGCCGAACTTCCACAGAATGAGAGCCATAAATGTCGGAAAGTCCCTCTGCGAATCGAGCAACACGGCTCTTCCACCGCGCGCTCTTTTCAATGGAGACATCCCTTGGCTTCTGGAACACGGAAAATTGGCGGTGGTACGATAAGGAACATGGCTTGTGGGACATCAATCTGTGTGCAGTCGGCTCGGAGAAGATACAAAACGGCTGCGTTACTATACCTCAGAAGTGCTTAATTCGTCAAACTTTCCTTCGAAAACCTTTGCCTGACAGACGCAACCGTCTCGGAATGGTTCGTCCTCCCCTCAGGGGACTGAGGGCAGTGGCTGATGTTCTCCACGGCTACGAACTTCATCTGGGTGGGCACAGGATGGGTAACGAAAAACCAAAGTCGTCGAACGTGGGATACGAGAATAAACCATCGAAGGCATCCAAGCCCCACGAGGCCATGGGCATCCGGAGCTCTCGCAGGGTAGGGACCGTTTAATCCGCGTCGCGCAGGTTAACAACAGCGCGTCGAACACCTGTGTGGGAGATGCGGACCCGGAGAGCAACTGAGCAAGATGGAATCGGCGACCGGATTAGCCAACTGACGAACCTTATGGTGGGACCTGCATCTCGTATTAGTGACTGTATGGCCTCTCTTGATTTTTTTTTCAGAATGAAGCACAGGGCATGCACAGCAGACGAATACTAGTATGTGGCTCTGATACAGAGTTTGTTTAAGAAATGGCCATTGATGAGTCGAGTCGTTCGTGTGCCTGTACCACGATCCCCCCCCATCGGAGGCCTCAGGTGTGCTCAGGTGTATGGGAACACCCCTCGTTACTATCGGACGCCTATTAAACCATTGGTCTAGGTGACCGCAGCACCGACAGGTGAATCAAGGTTGCCAGAACCTTGCGCCTTTGTTTACCGTTGTATGTGGCTGTGATAATGAACAGGCAGTGCCATGTTCCCCCTCCCTGCCACAACCAGTCAAATGAAGGAATAATAATAAGATCAGTGTTCATGCGCAGTAAGGCCTTGGAGCCAAGGTCAAGAAATAAAGCGCAGTCCTTAAAGTAGTGGTTCGCACCACAACGCCAAGTGCGGTGTCCGGCGTGTCCGGCTCGCCGGGAATCTCGGGCTGAGGATGATACCCAATTTAGGATGCGCAGCCGGTTTCGGGGCCGGCTCGGGGCGGCCATCAGTTTTTCTCAGAAACAAAAAAAACAGAGCGTCAGCGATCCTTCGAACACCTTATCTTGTCGTTTTCTTTTCATCCCCACTCATAACCTCCTCTTTCCCGACTCAACAAACATCAAGCATGGAGGACGAAGTCGCAGCCCTCGTCAGTCTCTCATTCTATCACTCAAAATCAACGCTTTGATCGGCCATCATTTCCAGGTTATCGACAACGGTTCTGGCATGTGCAAAGCCGGCTGTAGGTCGTCTGCCGTTTTCTTCACGGTTCGCACTTATGACTTGTCACATCTTAAGTCGCTGGTGATGATGCCCCCCGTGCCGTCTTCCCGTGGGTCATGGGATTGTGGGGACCAGGTAGCACACTCTAAAGCTTTATAAACCATCACAGATCCATCGTCGGTCGCCCGCGCCATCAGGGAGTGATGGTCGGTATGGGCCAGAAAGACTCTTATGTTGGGTTAGTGGCCATAAGTTCCCTCTTATACTGTCTTGTGACCCCTATACCGCAGAGATGAAGCGCAATCGAAGCGCGGTATTCTGACCCTGAAGTATCCGATTGAGCACGGCATCGTCACCAATTGGGATGATATGGAGAAGATCTGGCACCACACTTTCTACAATGAGTTACGCGTTGCGCCGGAAGAACATCCCGTTCTCCTCACCGAGGCCCCTCTCAATCCGAAGGCAAACCGGGAGAAGATGACCCAGATAATGTTCGAAACTTTCAATGCACCTGCCTTTTACGTGCAGATTCAAGCTGTGCTTTCGCTGTATGCCTCGGGTCGTACGACTGGTATCGTGCTTGACTCTGGTGATGGCGTCTCGCACACTGTCCCGATCTACGAGGGTTTTGCGCTGCCCCATGCCATCCTGCGCCTGGACCTTGCTGGCCGTGATCTCACCGATGCTCTCGTCAAATACCTTACAGAACGTGGTTACGCTTTCACGACTTCTGCCGAGCGCGAAATCGTCCGTGATATCAAGGAGAAGTTGTGCTATGTAGCACTCGACTTCGAGCAGGAGCTTCAGACGGCCGCCCAATCTTCCGCGCTCGAAAAGAACTATGAGCTTCCTGACGGCCAGGTTATCACGATTGGCAACGAGCGGTTAGCATTCTGCTACTCTCCTATGGTGTCAACTTAACTCCGTCTAGATTCCGTGCACCGGAAGCTCTCTTCCAGCCATCGTTCCTTGGCCTCGAGGCAGCTGGTATTCATGAGACCACGTAAACAAACGTTCGATGCAATTCCGCTCTGTGCTAAGCCTTCCTCGCAGGTATAATTCCATCTTTAAGTGCGATCTCGACGTTCGTCGCGACCTGTACGGAAATGTGGTCCTCTCTGGCGGAACGACCATGTTCCCTGGTATCGCAGACCGTATGCAAAAGGAGCTTACCGCACTCTCTCCTGCGAGCATGAAGGTCAAGATTGTCGCGCCTCCCGAACGCAAGTACTCTGTCTGGATCGGTGGCTCTATTCTTGCGTCGCTCAGCACGTTCCAAAATCTCTGGTGCTCGAAGCAAGAGTATGATGAATCTGGTCCCGGCATCGTACACCGCAGTGCGTATCGATCTTGTGTCTTGTATGTCTCATCTTATATCCCCTCTACAGAGTGCTTCTAGGCAGGCACGCTCGTGCGTGCATTTTTGGCGGAAGTATCTTTTGGGTTACGTTTTTCGCTACGAGTTCTGTTAACGTTTCCTTACGCCTACGTTCTTTCTGCCTATTGATGTATGATCGTTTGATAAAAAAACTGAAAAGGATTTCATTTGGCGACTGTTTGTTCTACGAGACATTCCACAGTGTTGAACTTGAACGGTTCGAGTCAGTCGTCGGGTCGTGCTTCGCATATGGACCGGTTGGGTGGTTTTCCTTATTGCCTATGCAACACTGCTGGAGATATGCCACTGCCACACACCTGATCGGCTCCCTCCTCTTCCACTTACGATAGCTACTTCAAATCAAAACGATGATTTTGAATTGGACTTGCTTTGGCCTATCTGGCATAGTGCCACCGAGTTGCCATTTATCTCACGATACGTACGGATTCATCGCATGGAAACTAATAAACGCCAAGTCCAGAGGGCGGAATCGCGGGATTCACCCCACCGCCGAGTCACGGTAGTCTTCACATTAGCGCACAACAACACGACCACGCCTTCCTTCGTCCGCTTTGACGGACTTCCGATCGTCGATGGCCGGGCTGTCGGATTCTTGTAAAACAAGCGTCTCCGAGTCCTCCGAGTGCGCCCGCGGAACAGTTTGCTCACAAGCTTGGGAAAACCTCCCTGCGAGTCCGTCTGCTCCGTTTGAGCTTGTTCTCCTGAGCGGCCTTGCCGGCTGGCGTTCTCTGGCACACAAAATAGTACGGATCGGCAAAGCGATGGACGGCCCGCGCCTCCCAGCATATGACAGCGGGATGTATCTTCGCTAACACTTGCAGAGGATAAAGGTCACTCACTTACAGAATCCGTGGGACCCACGTCCGCATCCCCCCTTCCTGAGCCTGCTGGCCCGGGTACGTCCAGTTGTGTCACAAGGAGTGTGTGTGGTAGAGAGTTTTCCGAGAAACCAAAAAAAAAAAAAAACCCATCATACATTGCGTAGCAGAAAATGGTGAAATGCGCTGGTCGGTCGTCAATCGTCCGGTCGGTCCGGGTATCAGCTCGGGTCGGCGCCGGCCGCCGGTGATGAATAAAGCGACCGGAATGCGGAGTCCTCTGGCGCGGGTGCGCAGTCAAACGCGGTTCGGCCCTCATCGTCGAGCATATTGGGATCGGCCCCGAACTGGAATAGTGTTGCTACAGTCTTCTTCCAGGTGGGGCTGGTGCTCTAGGGCTGCGAGATGAAGCGCGGTCTGTCCCCGCGACGTCACGGCATTGACGTCCGCTCCGTGTTCCAACAGCAGCCTTCACGAAGTGTCCAAGCGCTGCGGCGTGATGCAGAGGAGTCATTCTGCAATCGTCACGAGCGTCGACCTCTGCACCGCTGGTGGAGCAACACGCGTACAGTGCGCTGATCATCGGTCCCACCTATCCCCGCGGCCAAGTGCAATGCTGTGCACCTCTTTCCATCCACGACATCGAGGCGGGCGCCGTGGTCCAACAGGAGCGAAGCGATTTTATCACTCGAGCCCACTTGCGCCATCCTCAAGTAGGGGAGTAAGCCCATCACCATCGCGTGCATGGATATTCGCTCGGTAGGAGAGCAAGGACTCGGACCACCTCGGTGCCTTGTTTGAAACCCACAGCGACGTGAAGCGGTGTCTGCATATTCCTGTCAGTAGCCTCGGTGTCTGCACCGTTTTCGAGGAGACACGTGTCGCTTCTTGGCCAAGTTGCGACATCACCGCTAAATGGAGCGGCGTCGTCCCGTCGAGAGAAGTTGCGTTCGCGCTTGCCCCATGAGTGATGAGATATCTGACACATTCACCACCACCTTCGCTTCGCGCGGCCATATGCAGAGGCGTCAGGCCATCCTGATCTACAGCATTGACGTTGGCTCCATGTTCGACAAGCAATCGGACGGGGTCAATCCCTCGGTACCAGGATACCCGCAGCGGCGTGAAGTGGTGTACGATGCTGTTTATCTGAGGCATTGACATCTGCCCCATGAACCAGTAGATGTTGTACCGAGGCAAATCCGTAGGGGTTTGCAGCGGCTGCATGAAGGGGGGATTTCCCTAGACTGCAAGTCTTCCATACACGCGCACTGTGCTGCAGCAACAGTAACACACTGCTTTGACCGTACCCATTTTGGGCCGCGATGTGAAGGGGAGTTTTTCCCATCGTTATTCACGACAGAGACATCGGCTCCTAAGCTCAAGTAGAGCTTGCACGACACATTCCCCGTCCCAATTGCCCGCTGCTAGGTGAAGAGGGGTTTGTCCGTCAGCACTCCTCGCATTGATATTGGCGCCCGATTCGACGAGGACACGTATTGTGCACTCCTCTGCGAACTTCGCCGCCCAATGCAATGCCGTCAATCCTTGTGAGCCCTGAACGCCAACAAAGTCAAGGCCATTTTCCAAGATGGATCTAACGATGTGTGGAAGGGAGAGGCGCGCGGCTATGTGGCATGCGGACATCGTTGGATAAATGGTGTCGTCGCTATCATGCAGTGTCATATGGTGCTGGAAGTGGCGCAAGGGATATGCGTACCGTTTTCTGTTGTAAAGTCTCGACCAAAAATTTCTAGAACTCGAATTCCGGTTGCAAAAATTCACAGACCGTGAAGGACGAGCAGCTCGCCATGCAGGTCCAGCAATTCTCAGATGTCGCGGCCAATATTCGGTGGCATAAACCTACAAATGGATGCTGAATCCTCGACGATCATACACCTGGATCGAGTATTCCGGCATGAGATGGAGGTATTTGATACAGCCTCTCGACGATGGAAGCGTGGGCAAGGGGAAGGGGGTATATGTGATAATCCGCAAGCGATGAGTCGAGTAGCTCAGGATCCTGTACAAGGAACTCCTTTATGGAGGAGTGAGTCAGTTGAACTTTGTCATGGTCCGTGCAGAGGACGAGACCAAAGCAGTCCTCAATCAGGGAAGTTGGCCGAGTCACGCATCGCGATTTGTCCCATGTGCCTTGCATGTCGTCAATTGCGACTGCCTCCGCGAGTTCGCGAGGACTTAGAGGATGCTCCGCACAGACTACCCAGCGCAAAACTCTTTTCGCGCGCGCACGTCTCGGGACGGGCAAGCGATCGATAAATTTCAAAATGCGAGTGAAAGTGGGCTGTAGACCCCTGGGGAGTGAATCCAGAGCATTGCGGAACGTCGTGGTCCGTTCTTTGTTCTTGAAGATGAGCGATTTGGAGCTGAACCCACAGGAACCTGGATATTCCCTGAGCGGTGACGGAAATACAGTCCGTTACATACACTCACATCCCATCTGCACCTTCCATGAGAGTTCTCGATACCTCCTCCAGCAAGGCTGAATCCCCAACCTCGACAGAAATCTCCAGTTTAATCTTGCGGCTGATATATTGCTGGATATCGCTTTCCACATCTTTGTTCGTAATCGCGATGTGTGGCACATTCTTGAGAGCGTTCACAATATCTCCTTCCTTCCGGCTGGTGAGAAGCACTCTCGAAGAGTGTCCTAGAGATTCAAGTAAAGGCAACAGTTGCTTGCGCGTAGGGGTGTCGCACTCGTCCAGCGCATCAACAAACAGGAAGGTTGGTCTAACTCTTGCCAAACAAACTGAAGCAGCCTTCAGAGTATTGCAGAGTTTCTCTAATGATTGCGTCGTGTCAAATCCATCCAAGTCAAGACCGTCCCAAGGGCCAGCAGGAAGCTGTGACAAGATTTGATGAAGAAGGGTAGCAAGTAGGGTGCGGGGGTTACGTTTCTTGGGTTCGTCATGCTGGCAATAAAAGAAGCCAACTGCCGGGCGTTTACCAGATATCAGTGCTATTCCTTGCCCACTCAATGATGATGCACCTGAGGTTTGAAACTCGGGATGAGCAGGGTATCAGAGTCGCGTGAGAAGGCGTACGTCAGGACAGTCTTCCCAACCCCAGCTAGAATACGTTGAGGACATGATGCTTGATACAAGCCAAGAGAGTCTACTTACGTTTTCCATGAACCCATAGTACCCCGTTGGGGCGTTCGTATGCCCAGTCGAGGAATTCCTCGCGAGTGAGGAGCCAATTTCCTGCGTTGTTATCAGGAGAGAGGACGCCGAGACAATCCTCATGTTTGGAGTAGCAATCTTCATGAGGGAGCAATGCTAGGAATCCCCGACGCCTGTCATCTATATGAAGCAGTCCCCATTGTCGGGATGTAAGGATCCAAGCGGGAGAAGCCGACAACAAGACACCAACCCCACTCTCTTTCATCGGCTTGTCGCTGACGGCCGACACGGTCTGTGTGATCGAGCATGCGATCCGCGTGCACCACTTCGCGCTCGAGGACCTCTCGACGACGACGCAGGCCCTGCGTAACGTCCTCGATTGTCTTGTTCCACGGATTTAACGCGTTCAAAAGGATGGACGGCCCGGCTGTCGCAAACGCGCCCACTCCCCATCAGAGCGCCAAAATGTAGCCCAAAGTGCCGACACTTACAACGTGGCGCGCCTCCTTTCTTCAGAAATACGTGTCGCACTGCAGAGCAGACTACGAGGATGTCGTGATACACGTCGGCCAATGCCTATGAGGTGGGCGGCTTGTCAACGGGGACCATCCGTTGGCCCGTCACCGGCGAGGCGATTCGAAAGACGGAGCCCACCTGCTGTACCCGCGCGGACCCGCGGTAGATCTCGAGGGCGTAATCTTGGTAGAAGGGAAGGGACCGAGTGATCTCCTCGAAGACTCCGACGATTCGCTCAAAGTAGTCCGACAGCCCGTTGATCGCCTACGTCGCGGCAAAGGGGTGCACGACGATTGGAATGGGAGCCTGACTCGGACAGGAGAACGTCGAGAGGCACGATACCTGGATCACGAATCTGAGCGCGCCCCATACGATGCACCCAAGCTGCGCGCCCGGCACGGACGCGCACACGTTGCTGACCAAGTCAAAGTACGCTTCTAGCGGTCTGACGAGGTCCGCGAAGCGAGCGAGATACCGGCGCGTCCGGCTCTGCGCGCCGTGCGCGCTGCTGAGCTGTTCCGCCGCGGCGATGACCTCCTCCGAGGTACACTGTTCGAACGCCTCCCTGTCTTCATGCTGCAGCGATTCGAGATGTTTCTCGAGTGCCAGGTCGAAGAGCGGATTCGTGCCAGGGTCCTGTGGACTGTTGCGGACATCTCGCGCCGTCACGGTGGTAGCCCGTCTGTGCGCCATTGCTATCTTGCCACAAGACGCTGCGGTTACGTGCTGGTAATGAGGCTCGGACATCCCGGGGACAGCGGCGCAATGCTTTCATTACCCCATTAGATAACGCATATATGCGCATACGCGCACGCCGAACGCAGCTCCCCGGTGGTCCTTAAGGCCTTAAATAAATGGTCACTGCATAGGGCATTGGGTTTCAGCAATGGCATTCCCTGGCGATACACTGAAATACAACTATATTCATACACTATTAGCACTTAACGCGTACTTACGCCTAGATAGATATAATGTTATCTGGGTACACATACACAGCGTGATCGCATTCCTGGGGGCGGGCGATACAACGTTATCCGATAAGATATGTTCGACCCCATGACTCATTGTCCTCGGCTGCAGGGCGGTGCACGTCAAGGACAGACGCGCAGGGCACATGGTCCACTTGGAATGTCATGGCCGCTATGCGCCATCTGGAGTGATCACGCGATTTATTGAGTGGGAACGAGCACTGCACTCGCTTGATCCGGCTAGATCGAGTGAGTACAAGGTTGATTACCGGAAAACAATACGACACGCTAAGTAAGGCAAGGTAGGCATAGAACACGATGTGATTACACGCGACTGACTTGTAACTTAAGGAGGCGTCCACACGCCTTTTTTTTTTTCGCGCCAATCACGTACGCGCGTCGGGGAACAGCTCTTGGCGGACTTCATCTGCCTCTGCCTGTTCGGCTTCCATCGGTCCCTGAACTTTCGCCTCTGGAACCTCGGAGTCCGTTGGCGATAAGATGTTATCAGAAAGTGAGGAAGAAACATCCTGAGGTGACGCCGTGGGCGCATCGTCTGCGGGCTCTTCCGATCCCTTCTCATTCGTAAAGGACTCGCTGGGCGAGGAAGCGCCAACTGCACTAATCGCCTTGGGTTCGTTGCCTTCAACAGGTGGTGTAACATCTTTGTTCTCACTCTTGATATCAGCTTTCGGAGGCGGGGCAAATATGTCGCGGCCAGGTTCAGCTTTCCGAGCATCCACGATTGTCTCCTCTGACTGTGGTGGGATATTGGGAGGCTGGCCAAGGTGGTCCTCGACGACTATCGCGCCACGTCCAGCCGGTTCGCCTCCAATAGTTGCGAGCGGTGGGGATGCAACGACGACAGAATTCTGTGGCGTGGCGAGGATGGCACCTTTATATTGCGAGTACTGGAAGACGGGTTAGCCATTCGTGAGTAATAGGAAAAAAAAAGAACACGCACGTCATCAAAGAAAGTATCGCTAGAAGACGAAAAGTGAGCGGTGACGGAAATGGGCTACATTGCCAATCACGTACCAACTGAAGTCCCAAGTTCGCAACCATTTGGCTTTCTGACACTCACTTTTCGTCCACGTGGTCCCATAAGCTAGTGGGCTGAAGATCGCGAAATTCCAGATCGCGAAAATTATGAGCACCGCCGCGATCTGGAGACGCCAGCGCGGACGGAGAGTCGACGTCAAAAAGTCGAATACAGCACAAAGGAGCAAGATCGCAAAGTACAGGGCGGGGAGATAGTGGTGCAGGAATAACTGGCGACTCATGAGGAAGAAAGGGAGGTAATGAAGACTCCAGCCGATGAAGAGGAAGCCACACAGTGTGTCATACTTGACAACCTTGGCTGAAAGGAGTAAATCAAGCGGTTGGGTGCCACATAGAGAAAGTGTTGCTTACTGTTCTCAAAATCCCTGTAACCCCGCTGTGCACGAAGGATGAGGAAGCCCCGCACTGTAACGTAGCCAGCTATTGAAGCTGTGCTCAAAAACCAGATCATAGGGTTACCGAGAAGATAGATCTGGCGATGGTCTTTGACCCAGAAATTCTGTATACGTTCAATAATCTTCAAAGACCGAAAGCCGAAGCCCTTACAATCCCACGACGTAGCCTTGGCCATGAGGACGGCCGGGAATCATACGTATGTCGATCTGTAAGCCCAGCATTTGTTTGCCACATCACCCGCTGAAGCTCAAAAAACTTGTCGAGGAAGCCCAATTTACGATAGTTGACCTTCGGTGCGTCTCGCGGCACTGCAATAGAATTAGCCACAATTAGTGGATGGGTTGATTTGTGCTCTTACATTTGGGATGAGTATTGGATTCGATCGTCCACAGCGAGTTGGCCTTCACTGCGTTCTTGTTGCAGGTTACCTCTTGCTGTTCGTACGCCCATGTCGGTAGCTTGACTTTATGGGAAAACAGATAGCATCCAGTCAGAGCATGTTTCAGTCTGAACTGCGTGCCCAGGGTGCGCACGCGGCGACCGGACACTGGGTCGTGCTTGGTACCCTTCTCAATTTCAACGATCCAATCGTCATTCATGTCGCCGGCAAAGCCGGCCATTCCGTACGCAGACACCTCATTTTGAAAGTCTACTTCGGAGACAGGAGGACGGTAATCGTGGGAATGCAGGTTCTTCTCGGTGGAAAGGTGCCTTAGCTTGACGCGTGAACCAGTTTCAATGTAGACAAGTTCCGGATAGTTCAGCCAGTCCGTCTCGGCGTGATTGCTTTGAGTAGCGTTAATGATACGCCAGTCATTGTTCTCGTCGATGTGTGGGTACAGTGTGATTTGCTGCTCTGAAAAAACGAATCAGATAGCGAAAATGATAACGTTAGAGCGGTGTACGATGACTGCCACCGGGGTAATTATGTGCGTGCGAATGCAAGTAACCACCTTGGGTATTGAGGTGGCGGATGGTCACTTTGGAGCCGAGGGCAACGTCTACAAAAGGTATGTCAGTGGGGGGCATTTTGCGAGCACTTGAAACGCACCTGCGTACGTATCTGCCATCGCACGGCCACCCAAGGTATGCTGAAATTCCGCGCTCATGAACCCATCCCCTTCGCCGGCATTTTCCAGAATCAAGAAATGTACTTGAAACATGGCCATATAAAATATGATCGGAACGAAGATGAGACAAAGAGCGCGGGCATAAAAGTGCTTGATCCAAAGCCTGGGTGGGATGCGTAAATCTCCCAGTAGCGTCCACAGTTGCCGAACGGTCCCAAGGCCAACAGTTGCGATTGTGAACAGGCCTACCCACTTGCTGCTCACGACGGCGCCAAGAGACAGGCCGGTGAGAGTGAGCCAAGCCCACCAATGATCCGTGAATGGGTCGTGCTTGTCCTCGTTGCAGAACCCGGTCCAAGAGAAGATGGTGAGGGCAGTGAAGAAGACCAGCGGAGAATCGAGAAGAATGTGTCGTGATTGGGTGATGAGGGAATTCTCGAATATGATGAGGAGAGAGGCGAGAAGAGATGTAGTTGCGCGACAATCGAGACCGCGGAGGGTGAGGTAGGCGAGAGGAACGGTAGCAATTCCGAGAATTGCAGGGACCATGCGCATAGCGACATACGGCGTGTTCTCATAATGCCTATATACATATACCGAATGGTCAGGAGGAGGTTCCATGTTACACGATAGGGTTCATTCGGATTGCGGCGGGACACCTACCTCCCAATCTCTGAAAAATCAAAGTTTCCATCATATCCAAACACGAAAGCCGCAAGGGTAATAAGGAGTTTGGCTAGTGGGGGGTGAACGTCCACGAAATAGCGTGTCTTGATGTATCGCGAGGTGAACTTGCCAAAGTGGACTTCGTCGAATCTGGTGCAGTTGAGGTCCGTGTCGAAAACACTTTGAGGAAGAGGGAGATCACGTACACGACACTGTCTGGCTTTGATATGCGGAACAATCGCACGCCCGACGCGATCACGATGAGACCAATGAGCAATTTCCATTCGCCAGGGGTGATGTTGAAACCTCCGGGAGCGTGTCCGGGTTTACGGGAGGGACCGTAGCCCAGAGATGCTGCGGCTCGGCGCTCGTCGGCATCCAGGTGGCCCTCTTTGGGTGGAAACCGAGGACCCGATTGAAGATAAGTTGGGGGAGGGGAGGGCGGACGCCGAGCACGCACTGCGCCAGACGGCATCGCTCGAGGAAACGAATGAGACCAGCCTAGTGGGTCAAAACACGGGTTCCAGGAAGTGTAATGATACAAGTGAGAGTTCAATATAGGGTAGTAGAATAGTAAGCGCTCAGAGAGTGAGAGAACCGCCGCTGTGCCACGTGGGTAACCACTGAACTGATACATCCGTCGCCTAAACTACCGTACCCTAACCTTTTCACACCGCCTCCCGTTTCCGCGGCGCTGAGCGTAAAATATCGTCCACTCTGCAAGAATAATGTCGGAATTAAGCGACCTTTGATCATCCCAACCCTCTTACCTGATGATCATCTCTGCGGCTTCAGTGGCACTGAGAACAACCTGCCGCTTGAGCTTGTAGCTCTCGGTGACTCCGATATCCTTCATAGAACCGATGGACCCCTCATTCATATCTAGTTATCCATCACCCTTCAGCTACGCCAGCAAAAAAACAAAGCAGGGACACTTACTCAAACCTGCATCTGTTCGCCCCTGATGATGGGCGGCCCGTAGTCTGGCCACCAAGTCAGACGAATCATACCCGGCATTATCTGCCAGAATAATCGGGATTTGACGCAGCGCGCGTGCAAACGCTTCAGCCGCGATCGCCTTCTTCCCGCTGACCTTCTTCGCACTCTCCTCTACTGCTACACTCATCAACATCTCGGAGCATCCACCGCCAAGAACGATGCGTGTCTCCTTGACGGTCTGTGATAGCACGGACTAGGGCATCGTGCAGGGACCGCTCGGCTTCATCGACCATCTGATTCGTTGAACCACGCAGCACGACCGTACACGCTTCGCCTGCGGCGACCCCCGAGAATTTGATAAGCTGAATCATGACCCATCAAAAGTTGCTAGCAGACCCATGGGTGAAAGCCCACCTTGTCTTCGCCGATCATGATTTCTTCAATCAGGTCGCATCGCCCAAGCTTGACGAGATCTGGTCGATCGAATGTGCTTGTGATCTCGCCTCCAGTGACGAGCGATAGGCGTTCAACCCCTTCGAAATCGGCATGTTCGATAGACATGATCCCCTTTTCGGCCAGGATACCCTCGGGGTAGTTGTAAATCAGTTGCCGATTGACAAAGACGTTTATTCCGTGCGATGCGATGGCTTCCACTTTAGCCTTCATTTTTTCCTGTATTAAAACAGTTAGTGATACGGATTTCCGTCGAGTGGGCATATAATCACACGCTCAGCACGTTCCAGCTCCGCAAGCTTCCCCGTGCTGTCAACCTTCATGCGCGCGCCGAAAATTTTAATCTTGTCAGTATCCATGGCTGTATGCTCGGCGCTCTGAAATCATGCATCATTCGATCGATTCGGACAACGTACATGTGTTAGCAATCAGGATCCTCGCATTTTCGATGCGTTTGGGACAGTTCGTTCCAACAGACTTATCGAGAATGAAGCCTGTAAGCGCATTCAAAACCCGGTCCAACAATGGCGAGACGAGAAAAAATAGCACCAGCCTTCGTCAAGATATGAATCCGTCAGCTTTCCGCCAACTTTTTTGATGATTTGAATATGATCCAAGGTTGTCGATCCCTGACGGAGGGTGGTGAGCAACAAGAGGCATGCTACACCCATCCGGGCGACGCTCACCTTCAGCCGGAGGACGGCATTGACAGCCAGATTCGCGAAATAGTCCTTGTCTTGCGACAACACCTTGGACGAAAGCGTCGTCCGTGCGATGTTGACCAGGTCTTGCCGGAACGTCGCGGCATCGGACCTTCATAGATAAGAGGGCCGAAATCGTGACAAAAATAACGATCGCGAGCGCGAGTAAACGTACGCATGATCCACGGCGGCTTCTTCAAGCGCCTTGAGCGCGGCGGCGCTGGCTATCCGATACCCCTCCACGATCGTCTGCGGGTGGATCTTCAATCCGATGAGTTTCTCCGCCTCCCTCAGCAGCTCCGCCGCGAGCACCGTCACGGTCGTCGTCCCGTCCCCGACCTCGTCGTCCTGCACCTTGGAGATGTTGACCAGGATTTTCGCCGCGGGGTTGTCGAGCTGGATCGCCTTGAGGATCGTCGCGCCGTCGTTTGTCACCGTAATATCACCGGATGACATCGACTGAAGGATTTTGTTCATCCCTTTGGGACCCAGCGTGCTTTTGACGAGGTCGCCGAGCGCTAGAGCACCAACGAAGGAGGAAAGGCGCGCGTTCTCTGCTTTCTCTTCGGTTGCCTACGAAAGAGGGTATGAGCTGAAATTTACGAAAAATAGGTATACTCTCATATACCTCTTCGTTGAAAATGTTCACAGACATGGTTGAGCGGTTATACAAGAACCCGAATGAGTGTAAAGACGAGGCGAGGTGTTATCGACCGGCCCGGCTAGCCGGTATCTCCTACCGAGGTGGTGGACTTTACTCTCTTAGAACCACGCACTACATTTCCTCCCTCTCTGCCAGTGATGGATCACCTGGCGTATTTCGGTCCGCCAAAGGCAAAGACACGCAAAAGCGCCTTCACGGTGCAATGCGCTACGCCTCCAGGTCTGGAAGGACTCGGAACAAGATTTTTTCGTGACCATCCCCTTCGCGGGGGCATTGCCTGAACGTTCCAGGGATCTTTTGTCTCGATCCTGTGATCATTTATTGAGTCTCAGATCGTTCGCACTAAAAGTTTAAGAAATTTGTTTGAGTTTTAGATTATCGAAGACTGTATGCGCGTACTCGCAATATGTGCGCAAGTACAGGCTCATAAAAAAAAAAATGCATGTCTCAGATAAGCATTAAACCAAATGTCTCAAGGACGGCATCAAAAGCAAGCTCAATACCACAGCTAAAGGCCACAAAGGCAAAATTGTTTCATTTATTTTCACGTCTCGGAAAACTACGATAGTATTCACAAATAGTGTACAGACGAAAATGTATTTAAAAAGGCTCAGAGAACGAGCCAACGGAAAAAGAGAGAGAAACTTGCTCTCTGCATGCCTTTCCCAACTTGCGCTCCCGCGTACTAATATTAATAGTCGTGCCCTCGGACTTCTACCCATTGTTTTCTCATCATCACCACGTCCAATTATCCTGTATCAGTCGTAGGCAGGGTCATCCTGAACGTCTAGTTCATTGCTCTCATGATCATTTCTGAACCGGCATCTTTTTATCCGGCCTGTGCCGCACCATCCACGTCAATTTCCACCCACAGCCTTGCTTTCATACAACGACGCTAAGGATAATAAATATTGGCGCTATGCTGGCGGCTAATTTTTCTTCAATTATAATTCACCGCTCAACGCCGATGAGTGCGATGGCGCTCGTCCGCCCCGTAGCAACGGCACGGCTACTACGGTCCGATGACGTCAGGATGACTGACAGGATGTCATGTCATGTCGTGCTTGGCCTTTCCCTGCTCTTTCTCACGTCCTTCAATGACATCCTTCATGACCGGATCCGAGTAACTTGAAGTTGTAAGCGCTCGCCAAGACTATACTGTATGTAGACGTGCCCTGATTGACAATGACAAGGTTCATGCAACGATCAAGAAAATGCCAACGGCCTATAACAAATTTGATATTCCATCCTTCTCGCCTCCATATATATCTCATGAACGTACTCTGAGGAAAGCACCGGCATATTGGAGCCCTTACTTTTGGCCCCTCAGGCTCGTTGATGTTGAAAGGGCAGTGCAATACCGGCACGTCGAACAGAATCAAACTATCAGGAAAAATCTCACATGCTGGCGAGAGGTTAACAAGGAAGATGTCAATGATAATTACGTTGCTAGTTTTAACGTTATCTCTCTCCAACACATCAGGCTTTTCCTGATGACCACTCTACCCTCGAGAGGGACGAAGAGCGATCTCAGCAAAACGACGAGCACAGGAAGCGAGGGGTTTTAGGAGGGAGCGAGGACAGCTCTGGGCGACATCAATGAGGTGGCTTTCACGCAAGCTTTCTCGTCCGGATAAAAGGGATAATTGCTGCTTCCCCCGAGTAGCTATGAGACTTGTATACATCAACCGAAGCTATGGAGGACAAGCGATTTAATCAGTATCAAAGAAGGACAGTATTCTGTCACAGGGAAGGAAAGCAAAAATCGAAACGCGTACAAATATCTGGGACCAAACGAAATCGGAATCAAAGGGGGAATCAAGACTAAGTGATGGTAGAGGATGAAAAGCGGATGACGTGATAACGGATATGCACGTGATTCCACGGCTAGTGGGAATCAGCCCCCCTTCGTTATTCCTCCACCGTTGCTGTCGGCATCCACTACATGGTGACCATGATGGGGCTCCCGACCGCCGCTAGTTGCATTGATTCGTTCCCGCTCCAGCCCTCCTTCGATGTCTGCGACACCGAGGTCTACCTCGAGGCCGACGTAATCATACGCGAATTCACCCATATCGTAGCTATCAATCCCGACAATCTCCGCCTCTTCGTCACAGCGCAGACTGAGACCGGGAATGTAGTGCATGACCCAGAGAATTGCGGTCGTCACGGCGAACGAATAGCCAAAGCCAGCACAGGAGTTGGCAAGCTGCCATCCCAGCTGGACAAAGTATCCGTCAAGCCAACCCCCCTTGATGACGGTAATACCATCAAATCCGGCAACAGATTTTTGAGCAAAGATTCCCGTGAGCACCTAAGGCAAAGCAGACCGTGGCTCAGCATGGGCAAAAAGTAAAAGTCAATAAAAAAGGCAAGCATACGTTTCCAACCAAGCCTCCGATAGCATGAACGGCAAAGATGTCCAGAGCGTCGTCATAACGGAAGAAAAATTTGAGCTGGGTTGCAAAGTTGCAGATAGCCCCCGCTAGTACCCCGAAGCAAACGGCGGCAGCTGGAAGCATTTTGTTTTAATTAAGGGCCATCAAGTAATATGAGTACTCACGGGACCCAACAAAACCAGATCCTGGGGTGATCGCGACGAGGCCAGCGACAGCGCCAGAGCAAAAACCAACGGCGGACCACTTGCGTTCGAGACGGTAATCTATCAGCATCCACGTCAAGCCAGCAACACTTGCGGCCAAGTTGGTAACGATGCAAGCCTGGATGGCACGCAAATTGGCGGCCAGGGCCGATCCGCCATTGAAGCCAAACCAGCCGAACCATAGAAACACGGTGCCGAGAACGACATACGATGAATTGTGCGGTTTGTAGGCCAGACGGGGAGTGCCGTAGTCACGACGTTTTCTGAGGAATATGCTGATTGCCAGGCCGGCAGTGCCGGAAGAGATGTGCACAGGAGTTCCACCTGCGAAATCGTAGACCCCGCGCCTATTCGACCAGCCATTTGGATTCCAGGTCCAACAAGCGATGGGATCGTAAACAATTGTGGACCAAATAAAGATAAAAAGAATGGAAGGACCAAGGCGTCCATGCTCCGCAAGGGCACCGATGGCGAGCATAGGAGTGATAGCGGCGAACATGAGCTGGTAGACGCAGAACATTAAGGACGGGATCATTGGGCTTCCAACAGAGGGCTGCAGGAGAACATTTTTGAGACCAAAATAGCCTGCGGGGGTAGTTGTTTTCAGTAAAAGGTGGGGGGAGAAAAGGTGGTAACTGACGAAGGTCCCCGATGAACTGGCCCGCAGTGTCACTGAATGCGAGCGAGAATCTAGAAGCAGGACGCTGAGCTGATATCGAAAGGAAGGCGATATTAGCACACATACCCCCAGAAGAACCACTGCAGGAGAGGTGTGAGACTAAGGCGGAGGAGAAGACAGCGTGAGGCTTACCTGGAAGGAGACAACGGCTAACGTCACCACGCTAAGCCATATCATTGAAAGCGCATTTTTGCGCCTCAGGAGACCCGAGTAGAAGTAGCCAACACCAGGAATCATTATCCAGACAAGCGCTGTGGCAGCGATGATCCATGCAATGTTACCGGGGTTGTAAACCTGGACGGTGCCAGTCGCAGGGTTAAACCAGTCAATGGAGCCGGCTGAAGATAAAGGTCACATGGGAGAAGGAGTGAGGAGAATGGTAAGAACTCACAGGCATCGTAAGTGATATTAACCATGGCTTTGGGTAAGATGGGGATGGGTAAAAATAAATCGAGCCATGGGTAATTAAGTCAAGCGAAGGGGGTGTGAATATGAAAATGCAGGGTTGCTATCCTCCAATCATGTACCGTCGACTATCTATCTTGCGCTCCGATCCCGGCATCAGCGATCTAGTTCGGCAGGTGATATCACGCTTTCGTTAACGCTTCCGTTATCAGGTACCATTCTCAGGAAACGGGCAGCGTATCTACCCAACTTGGCAGTAATCCACTTGGTAGTATCGATGTTTCCCAGGAATCTCTTTCCAGATCCGTGTTAGGGTGGATTATGGTGGATCAATATCATAAATTTGTATGTAATGTGGTGTCAGTGCCAAGTAAACACCACTATGTGGCGTGGCCGTGCATGCTGGAGCCCGTGCAACGCGACCAGACAGGCTCTCTCCTGCATCAACTTTTGACCCAGCTGGTGTAGGACGAGACCGAGGATATATACAGGGCGCTTGCGCCACTCTACGATAGGGAGATCGCTTGCGAGCTTATTGAATAGTTGAAACGTTGGGCTCAAAGCTGCAGGAGCAAAGCGCAAGGAGAAACCTCTGCCAGGGATATGCTTCGTGCCCATGGGGCTTCCCAGAGATAAGGGGTGGGTATCCAATATTGATGTCATTCCCTGGAGACCAATGCTTAGTTCCCCGGGGTTGATGGGCAGTTTGAAACCGCATCCCGATGACTGGGTTCTGTGTCAGTTCAAAGGGGGCCGTTCCACGTCCTTGGAGGGCTCACAGTCCGCCAAAAAATCGTTATATTTTTCAATCTCTTGAGATGAGACTACAACTACACAAACATGTACAAAAGTGTATGAAATAGGGGCTGGTCCAATTTCAGACAGGCAGGTCCAGCGCGCCCTGATGGACCGGGGGCCGTTCGTCGTCGGGCCGCCCTCATGAACCTGAACCTGAAAGAGGGTCGCCGTGTGCCTTGTCGCGACGGGGGTCTTGCTCAGCAGGCTGTAGAAGATCTCCTGAAGCCCGGAAGGGCGCGATTGGAGGTATTGCAGGGTTCCGTCGCGCCCAGGGCTCGTCCCTTCAGCGTCGTCATCATCATCAAACAAATAAATGGAGAATTTGTGGCACGTGCCTCGAATATTGAGGAACAAGTCGTTGATTGATCCATCGCTTACCCAACCATCTCCCACGCGCCCTTTTCCCACATGCATGGCTCACACTCTCACTCGAGAGAGCTGACTAAGACCCCTTTTACCAACTGAGATTTCCTGAACCTGAACCTTGAACTTGAACTTGGATTTTGACAGGAATGACAGGTGTGATGTAGGTGACATAATAAACAATATGAGTCTATTTCAAATATGAGTCATTTTTCTGAGATTTGCAATGTGTGTGGGGTTACATTTGCCCCTTCCTTCTGCTCCTTCCAAGTGGGGTATAGCAATCATGTCATTAAGGCAGCACACATATTACCAATGTGTGGGTGCACCTGCTTGTGCTACTTGTTGCTAACTAGGTGTGTCGGTACTCAAGCCTGAAGAAGGATTTGGTTTGAAGAGACAAGTTTGAAGATGAGACAATTCAAGTTGCTCAAAGAGCTTCCCTGCAGTGGTTACAGTGTTTTAGGCTAAATGGGTTATGTCCAATAGACCCTTCCTAGTGGGACTTGGTCCATTGAGTAACCTAGGGTAAGTTGTATACTAGCTATATGGGTTCTAGAACTCTGTTACCTAGAACATGTGAAGAGAAAGTGAGTAGATAGGGGCTTGAAGAAGAAGAGCTCTTCTCAGTAGAGTGAAGAGGGACTCTTAGAAAAGGAAAGATGAGTAGAAGGTAGACATTGTGGTTGGAGATGAGTTGGTAAGATAGTGAGGTGAATGTGGTTTGAGGATTTGTTATGTGTTGCAGCCATTGGAGCATTAGCTCAGGGTTCAGTGGGGCCAAGTCCCTGTGACTTGGTTCAAGGGGTTCAGCGGGACTGGCTCAAAGAGGCCAGTTTAGAGGTTTAGTGTCCCAAGACTAAGTCAAGGATGACCTAATCCACAGACAGAGTTGATCTCCTGGTTTCACAGAAGAGGAGGACAATGAAAGAGAAGCAGAGGAGGAAGAGGAACATGAAGGTTCCTTGTAATGAGCTCAGATCAAGCAGAGAGCCAGCACAATGCAAGTTGTGATTGAGAGACAATACATCGCAAAGGGATGTGACAGGAAATGGGACAAAGCTAAGCTTGGGACATTCCCCAGCTTCTACAGGTGCTTAAATACTGTATCTAGCAAGGCTGTACAGTACCATATGCAGAACAATAGATACTAGTAGGCCAATAGCAAAAGGAACTCAGACAATAGGTGTAACACAATAGGTGAAACAAGAGAAGTTCACAACATCAAGGGATGAAACAGTAACCAAGTGAACAAGGGTGACAAGAGAGAACAATAGTGGAAAAGGACTAGTGATGAACCAACAGGAGGGTAGATCATAACATCATGCCCCCCTCATGCTTAGTTCTCTGAACTAATCGGTCTTGGGACCTGACTCATGGAGATCATCCCCATTGCCTTCTGGCCAAATGCCTTGAGGACCCATTGCCTTGGGGCAGAAACCTCTGTAATTCCAATGAGTCCTCCTTAGGATGCAATCCTCCTGTCTGCTACAATGGGTGTGAGGTTTGACACAGTCCTTGTTCCAGTGACCCTTGGTGCCACAATGTTTACAGATGTGTTGGTGTTTCTGGAGCTGGTGTTGTTGTGCTTTGGTCATATGTGCAGGTGTGAGAGGGGTGTTAGGGGTGCCAGCATCGTCAGAGAACATTTGTGGGAAATGGGAGGGTGACCCCATGGGGGCATCATTTTGGGACTGGTCAACAACATGTGGGCAGTATTTGAGTGGGGGAGTTAAAGAAAGGGGAGGGTGAATGGGTGAAGTGGGGGAAGAAAGTGTGGTTGGTTGTTTCAAGGCTTTGAGCCTGTTGTAACTTCCAGCTAGTGAGTAGAAGGGACCAGTTATGCGAGAAAGGCCCCCATTGGTCATCATGTTGTTGAGCTGATGATGAACTTGGACAGAGGTGTTGTTAGCATGAAGATGGCTGTGGTTGGTGGTGGACTCCTTGGTGTAGGACTGAATTTCATGGAGCCAATTAGCAAGTTGTCATTGAAGAATGTCCATGGCTCCCTGAATGGCAGTACGTTTAGCCTCCAGGACCTTCAACTGCAGAGAGCCACTGTGGAGGTGATAGACATCAGTAAGGGCACCAGGGTCATGGAGGGTTTTGAGCACCTGAGAAACATCAAAGTGGAAAGGGTGGTCCTTGACTAGGAGGTGGAGGTCAGAGGCAGTGACAGAGGGGTGGGGGGCAGAGACAATGGGTCAGGCAATGAGTTTTTCTCTGTAAGTGGGTTCTCCTTGTCCCATAGTTCCTAGAAGCATGGGATTGTCATTCCAAAGTGCTACTCGTAAGTAAGGTAACAGGCATTGTCACCCATTGACATTGATATAAAGGGGAGGTACATGTGTGTATGGTTTGTAGACAAACCAAGGGGGTCCAGGGTGAGTGGGGTCTGCTTCAGTGGGGGTGGGTGAAGAGCTGCCTTCATGGATGGTGAGTGGATTAAGGGTGGTGGCGAGGTCTTGGAGTTTGGTCTCATCAGGCATGATGAAGGTGCATTGATCGATGATGTGTTGTATGACTTTGGGTGAGAGAGGTTCTTGTTTAATAGTAGGAGAGGGGGTAAGGATAGGTAAAGGGGATGAAGAGGGGGCTGGGGAAGACATAGGAGTGTTGTAAGTGGAAGTAGTGTGTTTGTGATGCCAGGCTGACCACTCTGAAGGGGTGAGGGTATTTAAGGGAATTGGTCATACAATGTGATTCCATACTAAGTCTGTAAGTATTGCCCTTTTGATGGGCAGGTGAAACTTGAAAAAATGAGGGTCCATCATTAGAAGTTGAAAGCTGTGGAAGTCACCAGGGGGGAGAGTACTGGAAAAGAGCTGTTCCCTGGCAGCTAAGTTAAAAATGGTATATCCGTGGGCAGGGATGGCAGGGTCATTGTTGGAATAAGAAGGGGGGTTACGTGAACTGATTTGGGGGAGTAAAGTATGCTGTTGTATCATAAGTCTTTGGAACTGGTGTTCTAGGCCATTGAGGCTTTCATCTGAGTGATAGGATTCTGCAGGGTCAGAGTTAGTGGTGGACATAGCATGGAGTTTAGTAGGTTGCTGTAGGTGAATATGGTGATGGCATCTTGGGTGTTTTTAAGGTTCATGAGGGGTTCCCAAATATCTTCTGCTGTGGAATACCCTTTCCACTGAACCCTATATTGGAGTTGGTTCCTATGGGTGCATTGGGTGGTGATCTTCTCTATTTGTATTCTCCTGAAAGGAGGTCAGGTGGGGGTTCCATGAAATTGGGTCCATGTTCAATTGTTTCAGTGACTGGGGAAAGAAGGGAAGCATGGAATATGTTGTGGATATGCCACTGGGGAGGTAAGTGGAGTTGGTAGACAACATGGGAAATTTTCTTAGTGATGACAAAGGGAGCTTTTGACTTTTAGCGGTGGGTTGGATGATCAAGAATTGCCATAAAAGGCGATTGGGTCGGCAAGAGAATCGGGGGTTCAATCACACGTTAAATTACACATATAAGCAAGTTAACAGTAGCATAACTACTTACCTTTTTCCCTACCACATCAAAAACAAATGTTATCCCGTTTCCGATTGGCTGGTGCATCATCTGCCCCATCCGCTCCATCCGCCGCTTCCGGCCCGAGCGCCCCTTGCGTGACACAACGTTTAAAGTTCACGCATGCCCCTTCAAAGATCATTGCCAATTCTGGAAAGAGGGGAGATTTTAATTATGACCAGGAGCACGGCGGATACCCCATGGAATGGCCAACAGCAGCCAATTTCGACATGTGGCGCCGGCAAGAAGAACTGGCTCATGCAATTGAATTGATTACATCCAGCACCGAGCATGGGCAGGGATGGACAAAAAAAGTTTTCATCTGTTCCCACCAACTATCCGGAGGAGCTTTGCGTTATGTAAAGAAGCACCCTGATCGCACACGGAGATCTGAGATCAAGAAGACGGGTTGCCATTGCCGAATAGTCATCAAATCATATGCGGACGCGCCTACCATTCTCGGACAATACGCAAGCGAGCATGACCATGAAATTGGAATTGCTAATCTCGCTTACACACGAATGTCATGCGTAGCGCGTGATAAAATTAGATCCTTGTTGTCAAGGAAGGTTGATCCACGGGAAATAGTAAGTGTGCATTGAATTTATTTTTAATCGCTAACCTAATGAATTGAAAGGTACGCGATATTCAGGATTTGTCGCCCGATGGCAGCCGAGACCAATTCATCTCGCTTTGGGATGTGAGCTGCATGGCCCGGGAAATTGAAGATAACAATATCAGGCTGCATCCAGAGGATGCCATCTCCACCAGGCTCTGGTTGGACAGATTGAGAGATGAAAATGCAAATGTATTTTACAAAGATAGGCTGCACAGTGCCCCATCTCAGTCAAATCTGCAGGAGGATGCATATGTGTTATGCATCCAGACCCCTTTCCAAATGGAGGCATTCTGCTGCCTCGGGAATGGCTTCATCGGTATTGATGCAACTCATAATATTACTCAATATCCGGACTTTTTATTATTTACCATGATCGCATGGGATCACTGGGGACATGGTGCGTAATATTTACTAAATGTCAAGTTAGCGCGCTTACCTTTTCTGGATAGGTGTGCCTGTTGCCTGGATGCTGGCATCCAATGGAACAACGGACACAATTTCCTTTTTTGTCCATTGGGTCAGGGATGCCAGTCCGGCTATCCGGCCGTCTATTATTATGACAGATCGTGATGCCGCGCAGATTGCCGCCCTCAAGATTGCTTATCCGGGAAGTCGGATATGGCTTTGCAAATGGCACGTGTTGCGCGCGATGCGATCACACTTCAATACAACCGAATTTCCTGATCTGTGGGATAAGATCAAGAGATGGGTACATACAGATGATCAGGCCGACTTTCTGCAAATCTGGGAGGAGATCTCCACTGATCCTCAGGTCCCACAAAGTTTTGTGAACTACCTTGGGTGTGAATGGATGCCTGTGGTGCATATGTGGTCCATGGTTTTCCGGAAAAATCGGCATATCTTTGAGGAAGGGGACACAAATATGTTGATCGAAGCGTATGTGTTCCAACTGATCCAAAGATAAGATGACTTAATAATTTTTTAGATATCATCACGTCCTCAAATCACACTGGCTCGATGGCAAGCGCAATCGGTGGATCAATTGAATCTTATTTGTGCTAGTGCATTGAATGGTGCCGTATTACCAAAACAGGCACAAACATCAGCAAGTCGGGCTCGATGGTCGGGACCTGGCGGCTGACAGGTGTCGGAAACTTTTCACCCGTGCCGAGAGCATATCACAAGATTTGATTTTGCAATTCGATGAGATCTGCTTTCACGTCGCTTCACAATCCTGGTCTGGTGAGTTTTACTCAATTGATCTGATGAAGTCGACTTGTGATTGCACAGATTATCCATGGATTAGATTCTGCAAACACATTGCAGCAATCTACATCCACTTTCCCCACCTCTGTCCTGAAGAGAGCACCCAAAAAGCTCCCACAGAGAATGCAAATAGATCCCCTGACCCACCATCCCCATCCACCAGGCCAAGGGAGAGCCTAGTATCTCTCTCACAGGAGATCATATCGTTATCACGCGATCTCGCATCTAGGCTTGAGGATACTAATCAATCAGCGGAGATCGTCGAGGCCGCCTGGGCCGCCAAATACAGTTTGGCAGCCGCAATTAATATAATTCAAGGTTTCAAGGTCTTACCCAATAAGGAGGTAATTGCACCCAATCAGCATACGTGGATGGAGACAGCCGAGCGTATGGGTGTCAAGCGGGGCCCAAAACAACGGACCAGTCTCCCCGACGTGCGGGGACTTACAGCGCAAAGCATCGGTGTCGCTAAGGGAAAGCGCTGCCATGTTCATGATGATCTGTACGCCGGGGGCAAATGGTCGGGTAAGTGCGCCAAGCCTGATGCAACATCTGCTGCCATGAATGCACGCACGCGTGCCCTTGGGGAACTGCCGTCTCAAACCCCCCTCCCTTGGAACCCCCCTCGGAACCCCCCTCCCTCAGATGCCACCGCCTCCCTTGCACCATGTCCCTTCGGACTCGCACCGCCGCCTATTCTAGCGGCCTCATCTTCTGCTGATCCTTACAATAGAAAATCTTTATTTGTATTGTAATTTATTTTCAAGATACATAATAAATAAGTCATTAAATAAGTGATTTAGAAAATACTTTGGTGTCATTGACACGCGTGATTGAAGCCCCAATTATCTTGCCGACCCAATTGCCTTTTATGGCAATTCTTGATCATCTAACCACCACTAAAAGTATGCAACTGACAAAGGGGCTGAACCATTTGGGATGGAACTTCTGAAACTGATGGGGGGTTTTTAAGTTAGTACCCTCCAACCAGACTTTCTGCCCTTCTTCAAAACCCTTGAACTTAGTTTCTTTTACCCAACTGTTTTGTGCTTTTCTCATCACTTCCTGAGCCAATTCCCACATGTCCTTCAGGGCCTGGAGTTGTTCCTGAATTCCTGGGAACTTGGATCTTAGTTGGGTACCAAGTCCTTGTGGGTTAAAACCTATAAGGAGTTCATAGGGGGTCTGTTGGGTGGTTGTGGATTTGTGAGTGTTGAAGTGATACTGGGCTATTGGAAGCCAGTGTGCTCATTCTCTGTCATGGTAATGAGCCATGTCAGTTCTCAAGCCTGAAGTCGAGTTGATAGTAGAAGTGTGTTCTGGTGAACAGGCTGATTCCTGTAGTAAAAGAGTAAGGATCCCTGCAGTGGTCAAAGTGTTTTATGCTAAACAGGTTATGGCCAATAGACCCTTCCTAGTATGACTCAGTCCATTGAGAAGCTAGGGTAAGTTTGTAGTGAGATAGACTAGGGCTGGTTCCACTAGCTATATGCGTTCAAGTCCATTGTAGACCTTGAACCTGCAGAGAGAGGAAGGTAGGTTTTGAAGGAGGAGAGCTCTTCTCAGTAGAGTGAAGAGAGACTCTTAGGGGAGGAAAGGTGAGGTGAAGAGTAGATGGTAGATGGTGTGTGTGTGTGAAGAGTTGATGAAATGGAGAGGTGGATGTGGTTTGAGGATTAGGAGTGGAGTGGGTTGTAGGCAAATATGTTTGGACAAGAGTAGGTTGGATTCTACAAGAGACCAAGCTTAGGGCTTTGGTCACAAAGTACTGAGCTTATATATACAGGAGAAGCGCAGCAGTAGCTGCACTTTGACTGTGCTACTATTATAGTAGGAGTCATAATAAGTAGGAGTCATAGAAATATGGCCACAAATGAGTCAGAACCAAGTGACTGTGCTGCTCAGTAGGTGCACAGCATTGCACAGTTGAAACTGAGAAGTAAGTATAAAAGGAAAGAGAACCCAACAAAGGGAAAGTAACAGCAATACAGTGTTACCTGGATGTGTATGGATCACATGATAACATGGAAGAGATCACAAGACATAAGAGATCACGAGACCAGTAAGTAAAAGGACGTATGAAGGAAACAGTCCATAACATAGGTGAGAAGTAAGCGTAAAAGGAAAATGTTGTAACACAAAGCCTGGAAGAAGAAACATTACGAAGACCTCTCACAGAAAGTGAACAACTACAAATTCCTGTCTTCTTTCACAACGTCAACTATAACATCACTGGGGAGTACTACAGCAACTTCTGCAGAGACCAATTTATCACACAATATGATACCCTTTATGACCCATGGACCTTAGATGCAAGGAAGGACTTTGACAAAGAGGATATCAAACTCTCTCAAGAAACCCTCCAAGCTCTCATCCCTGAAGTTGCCTTCCTTCACAACTTTGACCTCCTCACCAGAGTTGCGACATTTCAAGGTTGAACAGTTCACTGGAGTAGAAACCTTGAACTATTCACATATTGAAACCACAAGCCAGTCGATTTCTTGACTGCTCAAGAAGAAGCAGAACAAATGGAAGTTACCCACACCCTTGAGACTACAGTAGAAACTGTGTCAAGGGTTCTATCTCAGGTCACTAGGGCTCTTACACCTGCAAGAGGGAACATGCCAACACCAGGCCCATCTAGAGTACCAGGAGGGTTTGATTCCCCAGAACCTAGCCACCTCCCCACTCCTGTAACAGTAGGACAGCATACAGTAGTGGCACCCCCACCACCACCTCCATCTCCTACACACAGAACAACATGAATTCCTGTACCTCCAGTCAGAACTCCAGCAGCACCAGTGCTGCATGCACCACTGACTCCACCACCACCACCACCAGTAGCACCTGCACAAGCACCACCACTGGTACCCTTTGCACCACCAGCTCCAGCTCTGCCACCACCTCCTGCACAACCCGCTCCAATGGCAGCACCAGCACCCACCCAAGTACAACAAAATTGTATCATTGGGACTGCCCTGGAGGCCTTCAATGGCAAGGCAGAGAATGCAGAGACATTCTGGATTGCCCTGGATAACTACTACTATATCAACCTGGACTCATTCCCAGATGAGGGAAAGAGGGTTGCAGCTGCCCTTACACACTTCAAAATAGGTACCCCAGCTGGAACTTGGGCTCGAGAACTAACAACAAAAGCCCAAGCCTTACAACCAATCAATTATGGCTCTTGGCAAGACTTTAAGACAGCCTTTGCTGACCATTTTGTCCCAGTGGATGCACAATTAGAGTTGAATGCCCTAATGCATTCCCTTCGACAAGGCAACACCCTGTTCAATGAATGGTACCAGAAGTGGTCCCATCATGCAACCCACTCACAAGCAGACAAAAACACTGAAATGTTTGCCTTCTGCTGTAACCTAAACCAGGGGATCCACACAAAGATACTAGGAATAATGCCTGCCCCCACTACCTTAGCAGCACTAGTCAAGAAAGCACATGAATTTGATCAAGTGTATCACATGTGGATGTCACCATCATTCCATTCAAGGAAACCAACTGTGCAAACAAGGGGTCTAACCGCTAATGACCCAGAGGCCCCAGTAGAAATCAACCTCTACCAGGGAGAACCAGGCAAGCAGCACTGGAACAACAATGTCCTGCATAACACTCTCATGAAGCAATGCCACACAGAACTGAAACTGTGCTACTACTGCAGCAAACCCAACCACATGGCCAAGGACTGCAGATCTAAGAAGGCCGCTGCTCATGCTCACCGCCCCAGACAATCCTCACAGACAGCAGTCCATTCAGCTACCATTCAGGAAGAACAACCTGAACAGAAAGAAACTGACCCAGTTCCTATTGCATCCCTTGTAACTTGGTGAGAGAGTCTCGCTGCTAACATTCCACATCCCCATTTTGCTCCTATGGATTTTTGATAGAATCCCTTAGTGCACCACTAAGGAATATGGTACAGATTGCCACTATACCCATACAAATCAATTACCCCAAAGTCTTGACAAAGAATATATGATCCCCTTCCATAGCCTTGAAAGTAACACTCGTGGGGAAACTCAGTGGCAAGGAAATCGGTGCAAGCGCCCTCATAGACAGTGGGGCAGAGGGAATGATAATCCACAAGCAATTCATGAACAAACATAATCTCCACCTTTGCAGCTTACAAAAGCCTCTACCAGCACAGAATGTGGATGGCACTGCAAACACTAATGGCTTAATCAAATATAGCACCATCCAGCAACTTTGGATCAAAGCGATGGGAGGTGCACACGATGAACAGGCAGAATTCCTTGTTACCAACATAGGAGACCATGACATTATCCTGGGCACTGACTGGCTAAGACACCACAACCCAGACATCAATTGGACCAATGACACATCACGTTACAAAACTGCCCAATGACGTGTGTAATGACACAACCCTCCATTATGGTCCCATCAACTCACAGTACATGTGGAGGGTCAATAAAAGCCCTCACCTTCCCAGAAGATGAAGAACCATCCTTCAAACATGTAGCAGCTTTAATATTTCATGACACCATGAATAAGGAAGAACCCCTTGTTGACCAACAGGTTCATAGTGCCTTCCAGCACCATCCATTACACATCCAAGCAAAGAGCATGACATCTACCAAACTGGCAAAGGATACCCAGCTGACACAGTCCCTTGCAGAACTAATCCCAACTGAATTCAAGATCTGGCAAAGTGTATTTGATGAACAAGCCTCCCAATGCCTCCCCACTAATCACCATGGGATCATGCCATTAAGCTCAAACCAGAAGCCCCAAATAAGGACTATGGCATCTATAGGCTCACTCCAAAGGAGTTAGTGGCATTGAAAGAATATCTAGATGAACACCTCAAGAGAGGAACTGTTACAGCGTCGCAGCTGTAAGAGCATTAGCTCAAGGTTCAATGGGGCCAAGTCCCTGCGACTTGGTTCAAGGGTTCAGTGGGGCCGGCTCAAAGAGACTGGATCACAGGTTTAGCATCTCAAGGCCGAGTCAGACAATGACTCAGTCTGCAGACAGAGTCGATCTCCTGGTTTCACAGAAGAGGAGAATGATGATAGAGAGGCAGAGGAGGAAGAGGAACACAAGGGTTCCTTGGGGTGTGCTAAGGTCAAGCAGAGTATAGGCCAGCACAAGCAAGTTGTGATTGAGAGAGAGTACAGGGCAAGGGATGTGACAGGAAATGGGACAAAGCTAAGCTTGGGGCATTCCCCAGCTTTTACAGGTGCTTAAATACTGTATCTAGCAAGGCTATACAGTACTATATGCGGAACAATAGATAAAACTTAACCAATAGCAAAAGGGACTCAAACAATAGATGAAACATAACAAGTGAAACAATAAGAAGCCATCAACATCAAGGGATGAAATGGTAACCAAGGGCACGAGGGTAAGGAACAAATAACAAGTAAAACAGGGATGAACCAAAAGAGGGGTAGATTATAACATCATGCCCCCTTCATGCTTAGTTCTCCGAACTAATCAGTCTCAGGGCCCGACTCACGGAGTTCATCACCTTCGACTTCTGGCCACGTGCTCTGGACTCCCATTGCTTTGGGACAGAACCCTCTGTAGCTTTGGTGAGTCCTCCTGAGGATACAATCTACCTGTCCGCTGCAGTTGGTGTGAGGTTTGTTGCAGTCTTTGTTCCAGTGTCCTCTGGTGTTACAGTGTTTGCAAATGTGTTGTCGCTTTTGGAGTTGGTGGTGTTGTGCCTTGGTCATGCGTGCGGGGGTGAGAGGAGTATTAGGAGTACTAGCATCATCGGAGAACATCTGAGGAAAGTGGGAGGGTCAGCCCATAGGGGCATCGTTCTGAGACTGGTCAACAACACGAGGGAGGTATTCGAGAGGGGGGGTCAAGGAGAGAGGAGGGCAAATGGGTAATGAAGGGGAAGTGGGCACTTCTTTTGACTCCTCAATTCTGTCATAACTTCCTGCCAGTGAGTAATATGGCCCAGTGTCACAGGTGAGACCCCCATCAGCCATCAAGTTGTCGAGCTGATGACGAACTCGGATGGAAGTATTGTTGGCCCGAAGGCGACTGTGGATAGTGGCAGTTTCTTTGGTGTGAGACTGGATCTCATGGAGTTGGTCAGCCAGTTGTCCTTGAAGGATGTTCAGGGCCCCTTGGATAGAGACACGCTTGCCCTCCAAAACTTTCAGTTTGAATGAACTGACATGGAGGCAGTAGACGTTGGCAAGGGCACCAGGATCATGGAGGTTCTCGAGAGCCTGGGCAGCATCAAAGTGGAAGGGATGGTCCTCGATTAGGAGGCGGAGGTCAGAAGCAGTGACGGAAGGATGAGGGGCAGAGACGACGGGTCGGGCAATGAGTTTTTTCTCTGTAAGTGGGTTCTCCTTGTCCCATAGTTCCTAGAAGCATGGGTTCGTCGTTATATAAAGTGACGTGTAAGTATGGTAGTAGGCGTTTTTGCCCATTAACATTAATGTAAAAGGGGGGAACATGCGTGTAAGGTTTGTAAACAAACCAAGGGGGGCCAGGATGAGTGGGGTCTGCTTCGGTCGGAGTAGGTGAGGGGGTTCCTTCTTGGATGGCAAGTGGGTTGAGGGTGGCAGCGAGGTCCTGGACTTTGGTCTCATCTGGGATAATGAAGGTGCGTTGGTCAATGATGTGTTGGATGACTTCAGGGGAGAGGGGTGTCAAGACACGTACTGCTGATCCGTGTGGACTCAGGAGCAGGTGGGCAAGGTCGGAACAGATGGTACGCGGCGTAGGCGGCGTTGAACAAGAGGACGAGCCAAATGACTAAGATGTACCAGATGGGGACTGGTACGTGTAACTGGAGGCAGAGGCGAAGGTTAGAAGCCAGTGCAACGAGGGGGCTTTAAACAAGGCGGTCGTAGAAGAGTACCTTGGAAGCGAGAGGAGTCTTTAAACTGAGCGGTCGCAGGGGAGTACCCAGGAAGATGAGAGTATCACAAATGGACAGTCTGACGACTGCCATGCTTCATTGGGGCTTATATACAGTAGTACAGGGTCGATTACAAAGCACTGGGACTATTCTAGACTCTTTGGTACCATCCAATAGGACTACAGAGGCATAAACTTGCTTATGCCAAGTTTCAGGCTTACTGAGCGCATTACTGATCATTGTGGAGCGATGACAGTCATTATGATGTCACTGTGGGGCGCTTAGTGAGCCTATGAGGTCACTGTGGAGTCGCTCAGTCAGCCATGATGTCATTGGAGCCTTGATGACGTCAGATGATTTATGCAACAGTTTCTAAGAGTTTGTGCCGCTGTTTCGGGTCCATGGTGGCTGGGTGGCCATGTGGCTGCCACGCGATGATTACCCGATTAGGAAACCGGTGCCTGGTCGTGTTAGAGTGCTTTTGCAATAGCAATATCTTGTACCGCAGGAGGGATAGCCCAGAAAATGGAAGGGAGTCGGCAATGCAAAGTGAGGGTGGTCTTTCTTGAGTAAAATAGGACAATCCTTGGCCAGGACTTGGCCTTGGTTCGTAACATTCATCCCCTCTTTATAGACTTGTTGCTCCTGCAACAGTAGGAATTTGTTTCTTTGGAAGGTGGAGTAGTTTGCATATGAAGAGTCGAAGTCTGTTGGTTCGTGAGGAGTTCCCCCTTGTCCTATGGATTGCTTTAGGGATAGCCGTGGTCGATTGAGTGCATGTGATCGCAGGAGTTCTCTGAAAAGTTTGTTGGTAACAAGGATAAAGGTAATCATCGACAGAGGTCATGATGAGAGTTGTTGGTTTAGGGGTTACTCCTGGTGGGAATTGTCTTAAGCGCCTTCGGATATTTCCGATGGAAGTCTTTAACAAGTAATTGCGCTTTTGATAGGTTAGATGCTGGTTCCCAAGTATTTTCTGCGACTGTATACCCTTTCCATTTAACTAGGTATTGGATTCCTTTGCGGTTTGGGGAGAGCCGAGAGTTTAGGATCTGCTCTACTTCATATTGTTCTTCACCTTCGACTAATATTGGTGGCGGGTTTGAAAAGTTAGGACCATGGGCAATGGTTTCTTTATAAGGTTTAATCAGGGAGTGGTGAAAAACTGGGTGTATCTTCCAAGACTTTGGTAGTTCGAGGCGAACGTTTACTGGATAGGCAGTGGTGACTTTGAATGGTCCATAGCGTCGAGGGGCTAGTTTTGCTTTTGGGTGAGTCGTTCGTAGATTCGTGGCTTCCAGCCATACTTGATCCCCTTCTTTAAAACGAAATGTGGAGGTTTGAGGTCCTGATTGCTTCATGATTTCTGTTGCTCGGTTCAGGGAGGCAGCTACTTCTTCTCTGAGTTGGTTTAGTCTTGATAGTCTTTCTTGGATTGAAGGGAACTTTGATGTAAAGGCAAGGGGCGGAGCAAATGTTGGGTTAAAGCCATACCAGACTTCAAATGGGGGTTTGTTCGTAGCACTGTGTTGTCTGGCATTATGTGCGAATTCCATAAAGGGAATTAGTTCTGCCCAATTGTCTGCTTGATGGTTGCAAAATATTCGTAGGTATTGTTCTAGTTCTTGGTTAACTCAGTTCTGTTTCTCCGTCTGTCTGTGGGTGATATGCTGTGCTTAGTGATACTTTGACATTTAACTTTTTCCATAGTTCTTGAGTGACTTTTGCTGCGAATTGAGGGCCTCTGTCCGATATTATTTGTGTTGGGAGCCCTATTCTTCTCCAGACATTGTTCATGATTAGTGTCGCTGTTTCGTCTGCTGTGATTGTCTTGTGGCAAGGGGTAATGATTATCGCTTTACTGAATCGATCTACCACGACTAGGAGGCTGTCGAAGCCTTGTGAAATCGGTAGGTCCAATGATAAAGTCCATAGTAATGCTTTTCCATACTTCTCCAGGCTGGTGTAATCGGTACAAGGGGTGTTTCTGTCTTTGGACGGTTCTTTGTGTTACGAACCAAGGCCAAGTCCTGGCCAAGGATTGTCCTATTTTACTCAAGAAAGACCACCCTCACTTTGCATTGCCGACTCCCTTCCATTTTCTGGGCTATCCCTCCTGTGGTACAAGATATTGCTATTGCAAAAGCACTCTAACACGACCAGGCACCGGTTTCCTAATCGGGTAATCATCGCGTGGCAGCCACATGGCCACCCAGCCACCATGGACCCGAAACAGCGGCACAAACTCTTAGAAACTGTTGCATAAATCATCTGACGTCATCAAGGCTCCAATGACATCATGGCTGACTGAGCGACTCCACAGTGACCTCATAGGCTCACTAAGCGCCCCACAGTGACATCATAATGGCGTCATCGCTCCACAAGGATCAGTAATGCGCTCAGTAAGCCTGAAACTTGGCATAAGCAAGTTTATGCCTCTGTAGTCCTATTGGATGGTACCAAAGAGTCTAGAATAGTCCCAGTACTTTGTAATCGACCCTGTCTACTGTATATAAGCCCCAATGAAGCATGGCAGTCGTCAGACTGTCCATTTGTGATACTCTCCTCTT